>ML803268.1:186464-239450 GCA_009831015.1 Picea engelmannii
GACTGACCAAGTACGCACACTTTTGTGCACTCTCTCATCCCTTCAAAGCTAGTACAGTTTCCACCGCATTCATGGAGACAGTTCAAAAGTTACATGGTAGCCCAAAGATTATTGTAAGTGACAGAGATCCCATCTTCACTGGAAATTTTTGGACAAAATTATTTTCTTGTTTGGGTACTCAATTGGCTCATACCTCATCCTATCATCCTCAATCTGATGGAGAAACCGAGATAGTGAAAAAATGTTTGGAAGGCTACCTTTGTTGCTTTGTCTCTGATAAACAAACACTATGGTTCAAATGGTTACCCTTGGCAGAATGGTGGTATAACATTTACTTTCATATTGCAAAAAAAATGACACCATTTATGGCACTCTATGGATACCACCCTCCTTCCATCACATCTTCTCTAAAAGAAAAATCTAAGGTTCAAGCAATGGAAGATCACATCGAGCATCAACAACAAGTTCTCCAAATCTTAAAGGGAAACTTGACCATGGCACAAAATCGCATGAAACAACAAGCAGATCAAGATCGTAGTGAAAGAAGTTTTGAAGTAGGGGATTGGGTGTTTTTAAGACTACAACCATACAAACAGATGTCCCTCAAGGAAGTCAAAAAGGATAATAAATTATCACCAATGTACTATGGCCCTTATAAGGTGTTGCAAAAGATTGGTACTATGGCATACAAATTGGAGTTGCCTGCATCTTCACGAGTACACCTAGTTTTCCATGTTTCATGCTTAAAGAAGGTTATAGGCGACAAGACTTGGGAAGATGAGACTTTTATACAGAAGCATCCAGAGTTACTCAAGCATTGAGGACAACACTTGTATCAAGGGGAGGGGCATGTTAAGCCCTAATATTGTCTCATTACCCCTTAATTGGGGCATATTACATTAGTAATGTTATTTTATTTATGTCGGCTTTATTCCATTAGTTGTAATTATACCTCCTAGTCTCCTATATATACCAAGGAGACATTTCATTTGGAATCATATTGGAATCGTACATTTATGTGGGCATAAGGAGGTTTTCCCCTCGAAGAGGATTATTATATGAATTTATCTCTTTTTCAAGGCATTGAGTACTTATTCTGAGGTTTTTCTATGCTATATTGATATTTGGTTCTTAACAAAATTCATGTGGGGGAGAGTGTTACCGGGCGACAGTACCAAAATGCAGAGAAGGTGATGGTACTGTAGAGTCGAATATAAGGAACATAAAGGTGAACGTCGGAGGGTGTGACTGGGATATGCAATTGATTTACATAGGGAATAATTACATGCCAGTGTCGAACATATACTGGAAGGGGTTGCGTCATTTTTATGACCAAGTACCTGCACACATAAAAAACAAATACCTGACGTGAACAATATCTGATGATAAATAACATATAACAACTATTTGATAATTTTGAACATGAGCATGCGTACAAGATCGTGATGTGAGAAAAATTCTCCCCCAGGGAAAAGTTCAGATGATGACCCAGGGAATGTGACTGTGTAGATGGCAGGACAAGGATCTCGTGGATGAGAACGTATCGGAAAAAAGAGGCTTGGGGCTCCTGTAACTAAGTGTGGAAGTTTGGAAAAAGGGACTATATATGCCTGGTGGTCCCACAATTCCACCTCAATTGTACTCATATCTATAGTTATTTGATGAGAGCATTTGGAGGAGACTTGGAGATTATGAGAGAACATCCTTAGACAATTGAGTTGTGAACCATGGAGGGATGGGAAGTGACTCAGGTTTAGGGGAGGTAAGATTGATAGTATCTAGAGAGTGTATTACCAGTGGTGAGGTGGTCGGATGTGATTGAACAGGGGTTTAATGATGACCTTGGTATGCAACAATCAAGGAACACCAGTATGTAAAGTGAGCAAGTGAGTCACAGAGAGTGCGACGAAATCTCATCTGCTTGGGGACTGAGGAAGAGACATAGCGAATCTTAGTGACATGAGAACCAGTAAGGGGTAGCAGTGAGGGCTCTTGTTGAAAGGTTTGGCATACTATAGCTAGCATCTGGAGAAATTGAGGTAGAGTTGGGCAATGATAACTGTAGTGGCCATATTCTAAACAAATGGCACAAGCAAATTTGGTTTTCATCCCTTTACTGCCTATAGTGGAGGATTTTGTAGTATTACTAGACGTTCTTGGTGAAGCAACGAGAAATGTGGTTGCTCAAGGGAGTTGGATCAGATTTTGTAACTCGGGAAGAGTGGGACATCTATTAGTGGGGTGTCCCTCTCTTTCGCATAGTGCGCAAGGAGGTTGAACTCAGGGAGGAAGTGGAGTTGTGGGATCTTTCTTCTTTCGTATACCCCTAGTAGAGACAATGGTGCCAACAATGTGGGGGTATGTTGGTGTGGCAGGAGCCTGTACTGGAATCTGCATTGGTATTCCCTTTGTCTAAGGAGGGAGAGATGGTTGAGGAACCATCGTAGGTGGATGTATATACCATAAAGGTATGGCAAGCACCATGTTAGGAAGGTTGAAACTACCAGGAATGCTTGGACTCTAGGTGGGGGGTAGAAGAAGGGAATTTGGGTAATGGCTTCGGGGACTGNCCCTGGAGGGGGGGGGGGGAATTAGGGATAAGTGGTGTAGTGGGGTTCTTAGGGGATTCTTGAGGCAATGATTCTTCAACTGGTGGAATGTCGATGTGAGGAGAGGCCTCAGTGGGAGGAATGGTGTCTCTGGTATTTGTTCTAATAGAAAATACTACACACACATGTGTTGAAGGGTTTAGGAGGGGTGGCACTCCAGGATATGCCCCCAACAAGGATGGGTATTTGAAAACTCTAGGACCCATGTTGATGACTAAATAAGCGTCTGAGCTAGTGCGAACAAGGGGAATAATGTTATCAATGTTGCTAGAATGGTTAGGCTCATAATGTGTGATTTGGTCGATGGTGATGATCTTCCCATTATGGGGAACATCATCGTTCGAAACACAGAAGAAGACACTGCCTTCATAGAGTACATGTAGCTACGTATGAACAAGATATTGTAATGAAGTGGGGCATCAATAAATTCAAAGTTGATGAGGATGGTTTTTCCCCCGAGTTCGACAGGGACATATTGGAAGAGCCCTTCAGAGGACAAGGGTTGACCATCATAATATCGCAGGGTGATGGAAAATGGTACTACCTCAGGTGAGTTGAGTTTCTGCCAGAATACTTTGGACATGATGCATGTGGATTCACCTTCATCTATGATACATCGATGAACTGTGATGTTTCGAATCTTAACTAGTATTTGAAAATCTACTAGGGAGGGGAGGTGTTGTTCTTTTCTATCTAGATAAAAGGTAACGAGTCTAGTATCAGCTGGGTCGATGACCCCCAAGGCGAAAAGAAAGGATTTTCCCTGAGTTGGGCAGGTTTGTAGGACCTCCAATACAGACATCGCTACAGGAGACTGAGCTAATTCATCGACTAGACTGTAGTTATGGGCTTCCCTAGCATGATGGTTATTGACATTCCGTCGTAATGGAATGTGAGGTATGCAAATGTTTGGTTCAATGTTAGGGAATGGAATCATAAAGGGTTGTACAACTGTAGCTGGAGCCAATTTCGAAGTGGTTGGATTAGATTTAGGGGGAATACTATACTGGAAACTGCGTGTTTGCAAAATAATTTATTCTTCACTAGTAAGGAGGATGTTGCGATCGACCAGATTTCCAATTTGAATGGGACCTGGGTTTTGATACTGCCCCATTTGGGGTGGAGTAGGGTGCACCTCCTATTGGGTATTCATCACACCTTTATGTGGAATGGGGTTTTGGAAAATGTTCGGAGGTGGCTGTTGCAAGTACTGTTGTGGGGCCTGTTGGGGGGTAGGTGGCGTTGGAGGGTGTTGTGCATTCATGGATTCTTTCATCCATTTGAAGTCACAAATTTGGGGGAAATGGTGTGGATAATGTCCATACTCACCATAGATAGTGCAAGGAAGTTATTCCAAGGATTGTTGTTGTTATTCCCTTATCGTTTGTTATTATTATCCCCTTGGGGGTTCTGGTTGTGTTGATTTTGGTTGCCCCTAGCGGGATGGTTTTGTTGGGGGTTATTTCTTCCTGGTCCCAGGTTATTATTGTTTCAGTTTTTCCCTTTATTCTTGGAATTATTTGGCTGATGGGCCGCATTTTCCGTATTCAACTGTTCAAAAGTCTGAAGTTGTTGAATGGGAGAGGGATGAACAAAATTAACACTGGCATGTGGGTGTTCGTGTGGAGGAGCAACTGGCTGTGGAGGACCAGGAAATGAAAAATATGGATTGTTTTGTGGCAACGATCCATAGAGCGCATATGAAGGTGAAGCGATTTCACTAGTGCCCAGGTTATATATTGAGGTAGAAGGTGTACCCGAACTTGGTTGAGAGGTTGGACGCATCATGGGTATCGGTGAGGGCCCACTCATGGGTGGGGGAGAAGAAACATGGTATGGTTGTTGGTAAGGGGGCGGAGGGTAATAAGATGGCCCTCCATAGGGTTGAGGATATTGAGTTGCACCATAAAAATGTGGTGGTTGGTTGTAAGGTTGTTAGTGTGTCATGGAAGTGATCAACCCATCCGCAGTGTGGGACATCCCAGGTTTGTCTTGGTCAAATGGAGTGGGTCTAGGTGCATCAGGAAACATTGTGTATAAGTAACCTGACTAAGCATAGATGAGGTCAAACTGTTGAGCCTTTTTGATGGCCTCCTCCTCATTTTGAGGGAAGGTGGATGTGACATCCTTGGAAATAACATAGATAAGTGATTTGAGAAACCAATCAAGACATTGTTCTTTGGTGGTTTTCACTTTGCACAAACTATGACGTCGACACCATTCATGGATGTGATCGGATATATGGATAAAAATAGTTTGTTTAAAATCCAAGAGGATTTCTAATCTAGTATCATGGTGAACTGGTAGTTGGAAAAAGGACAAAAAGGCCTTGGCCAATGATTCAAAGGTCGCATGGGACCCTAATTTTTAGTCCACATACCATTTGATTGAGGAACCAGTGAGAGTGCGTTGAAACAACATTAAGCTAATGGAATCATCTGTGATGATGTTTGAAGATAACCATAAGTGGAAGGTCATAACATGGTTGGCGGGATCATCCACTATTTTTCCTTAAAATTTTGGAATATTTGAAGGCATTTTGGTAGGCATATTGGGCCAAGTGGGATCATTCATGAGTTTGGTTAAATCAGGAATATTAAGGGATGCCAAATATGACATAGGGAGAGTTGGTGGAGGATTATTTCCAGCCATCATGTGAGTAGGTGGTGGACTTGTCCCTTGAGAGGGAATGAGTGAGGTGGTACTTCTCCCTTGAGAAGAATCCCCCCCCGACCTCCTTGTGACGAAGAATAGGAGGATAGGTGAAAAGAGGAACCAATTAAAGATGATCCCAAAATAGTATCACTCACGGGGGTGTGAGATGGTTGAGTCAGTGAGTTGGAAAGACTAGGGACTCCTCCGATAATAGAAGGAAGATTTTGCAATCGTGTGGAATGACAAGGATTCTGTGGGTCCCCTATGGTGTCTGACTAGAAAAGTGAATGTGTGCAAGTGGTGATAAGAGAAAAAAATGAACAAGAGATTTGTATAATTTGGACCTTCACAAGATAGTACAACTCACAATTTCATCTAATCAAATGAGCATTATATCAACTGGAAATAAGAAAACACGTGGGTAGGTGGATTTTGTCCACATGAGGGAAAAAATAAAAGCAAATGCTCATTTCCTAAAATACATATCATCCGTCCTCTCAAATAGCACTGGACCTTCCAAAAGCACTCGAGAGTGGGGTCTGAAGCCACCGGAAGAGGAACTAGTAAAGAATGAAATAATCATTTATAATGAGGGGTAGAGGGTGCATATCTCAAAAGAGTTGGCGATATTTCCCAATAGCCACACAAAATTTGATCAAGGTGCAATTGCAGCCCACAATTTCCACCTGGGTAGATGTCCTAAATTTTGGTCACTAGGTACCTCGGTCAAAGTGAGACATTTAGATTTTAGGCCTAAGAAATGGATCATGGGATGGATCCCTTCCAAGAGTTGGGTGACTCAAGGGGGGATGCATAGAAAAACTAGACCTCATCCTTCAACCCTTCATGGGTATCTCCCTTCCTTATGGTGTAGGGACACTTGAATTGGAGGATTTGAAAGTTCCCTATTTGTCAACTTCTAATGTTTGAAAATTTGAGAACCAAATAATGGAGGGTTATTTGGATGAGTACCCCAGAAATACCACCTAGACTAAAAATTTCTTTTGGCACCTCCTATGGAGGAAAACTTAGTGAGTTTTAGAAAAAATTTAGCTGTGGTTGGATGAGAGATTGGGAGTGTGAACCAATCTTGTTTGAATTAAGTGGGTGTGGATAATTTCCAAAAGAAGTAGTGGGACGTTTCAGAAATCCTTTGGAGAAAACCTACTCCAACCTCCACTATTCAAGGTAGAAATTATGTGAGTGAGGAGTGACTTTGTGTGTGAGAAATTGAAAAGTGTGCCAAGGTTTTAATAAGTTAGGTGTGAGATTGCAACATGTGGATTTCCTGTGGTCCTTACAAATCTTTGTTACCTATCTTACTAAGTGTCATTGGTACAACCTTGCGGAGTTTTAAAAGCCCTAAAGAAATATCATTTAGACATATGGGTCCTTGCAAATCCTTTAAACTCCCTAAATGTTGTTTACACTAAGAAAGATTTTAAAACTATCCTAGATTGCAAGCATGTGGGCATGTATGGGCCCATTACATTGATCTTTAAACTTCCCTAGATTGTGATGTAAACTAAGAAAACAATTTCAAGAAACTACGTTGCAACATGTGGGCATGTATGGGCCCTTACAACTTTAAGATGATTTCAAAAAGAAACTAAGAGGATCCCTAGGAGGGATTTTGTCCTCTCCTAAACTTAAACTTTTAAATTCCCCTTTAAACACCTTTATGATTCTCAATATCACTCTAAGGTGCGAGACAATAGAATACTCAAGGGTCAAATTTAACTTCTAGTCCCAATGTAAGTGGTTTATGTGTGATAGAAATGATCTCAACTTAAACTTTTAAAAACCAAACAATCCATCCATGTGGAAACCAAAGAAAAAGAGGAAAATATTTGTTTCTTTTTCTCCCCTAAGTGCCTATGTTTAGCTAACCTTTCATATGGGAAAGGATTCTTAGTGGAGTGCATGTGTATAAAAAATTTCATGAGAGCAAAAATATGAAGGCTAGGGGCCTTCAAATCATCACAAAAACCATTACAATTTTGAAAATATGGATATGTGCATGGGTTACAATTCTGACAGGTGTGCAAAGGAAGCATAATGCACAAAATGCATAGAGAAAAAAATTCTGTGGCGCAGACAGTGTGGAGAGTGCACGTCTGTAGGAAGGAAAATACGTGCATGTCCTGTTACGCGTCAAGGGAGAAATTTTTGAGTGAACTACTCCTCCTGCTCTGAATTTTTCCTTTGATAGGTTTGGAAAGGTTGGTTTGGTACTTGAAATACAAATTTATTTAAAAGAAGTTATCTCTAAGCCCAAATAGTGTGGAATTTGATACCTATCCCTAGTATGGTCGCCAATTTGTTGTGTTGGTTTTCTCAATTGGGTGAGAACAACAACAACACTTGCATGCCTAGTTGGGCCTAGTAGGCAAGATAAAAGTTCATGAGTGGGTTAAACAAGCCAAACACATGTAATAAACAAAGAAACAAACTAAAAAAACTAAGAAATAAAAGTTATAATGCATGAGAAACTTAGAACCATAAAAAATCAACCAATGACCAAGATAATGCTGCCAATGGATCAATAGATTAGTCGGAAAAATACCGTAGATAAAAATGAGGACTTATGAGTCCCCTCTTCCTCCTTGGGAGGTATCTTGAGTTACCTAACAAAGATATCTTCTTACAATGGAATAAAAATGGAAAATGGTGAAGAAAATCAATGACTAGTCCCTCAAGAGGTGAGTGGAATGGCCTATTGCAATGATGCTTGAAGACTCAAAAGAGAAAAGAGGATTTTCAAGGGAGAATTGAGGCAGCGTAACAATACTAGGAAGATCTTGGTTTCTTAGTGCACCCATGGCTCTTATTTATAACATTTCTTCAAAGAAAAATGTAATTGTTTCTTGGTGTGAACAAGGGGCCTTTTAGGGCACCCTTTAGTCCTTGAACAACTCCCCATTCAGATTTTGTTCAGATATGGAGGTCAAATCAGGTTGGGAGCTAGTCCATAAGTGGTTGGGGGGTCGACAAGAACCATAAATGCGTCGTTCACAGAAGTGCACATCTTTTATCATACACAGTTGTGCATTTGGTGCATTGTGTGCTCTGAGGGATTTGTTGTCCCATGCACTGTGTGCATGCTTCCTTTAGTGAATTTGTGCATGCCAATTTTTTCCAAATTGTATAGTTTTTTTCCATTTGAAATGTATTTAGTGCTACAAGTGAAGTAATTGTTGTTGGAATTGTTATGTTTTTGTAATCATTTGCATGCAAGGGATATGTCCACAGGAAGGTTGTCTTCTATTATCTTTGGAAATCTCCTTCAATCTTACAAGAGAGCAACTCCACAATTACCCCGTACAAATATAGAATAATTTTTGAGAGCACAAGATGATGGTCACATGTTATACCTTAAGAGGAACTCTTGGAATTATTATATACCAAGATATATGGAGGAATTACTCTCACATATTGCATGTAGGATAACATAATTCTCCTTTTTTATCATCTCTTTATATACTATTCCTACCAAGAGTAAATTGTTCCATAATAAATATGGGATATTTTTTTATACTCTTTTACATAAGATTATGGAAATTTTCCGACATAATACAAACATTATTACCTTCCAAGGAATATAATATATTCCAACACTCACCCTTAATAATGGCTGGGAGAAAATCCCACACTAATGGAGGAAGGATTCATTATTGATGCTCCCCCTTGATGACAACTTCCCTCATCCCCAACAAAGAGTGAATATGTACAAAATTTCCCTCTGTCATGGATTTGGTGAAGATATCGGCTACTTCCTACTTAGTAGCAAAATATGCCAAAGATATAGTACCATCTTCCACTAGATCTCAAATATAATGTGCATCAATATCAATATGTTTTGTCTTGGAGTGATATATCATATTATAAACAAGTTGTATTGCACCTTGATTGTCACTTATAAACTCTGTGGAGGATTTATGAATTAGTTGAAGCTTTGTAAGAACATGGCATAACCATACTGCTTCTTTGGTTTCTCTATACTTTGCTTCACAAGAAGATAATGTAAGAGTATTCACCTTCTTACTGGACCAAGAAATTGGACCTGAACCAAGTTGAAATAGATAACTTGTAGTAGACCGTTTTTCTGAACTGTCACCTGCCCAATCAAAATCTGTATAACCAGGAAGTGAAATTGTAGCATTGTTTGAATAAAATAAACAATAATTCATTATCCCTTTTAAGTATCATAGAATTATCTTGGCTTCTTGCCAATGAATTTCATGAGGTTGTTGCATGAACCTATAAACCAAACTGACGAAAAAAGAGACATCGGGCTCAGTATGTGTCAAATATATCAAACTTCCCACAAGATGACGATACAATGTAGCATCGACAAAAGGAGTAGTACATTCGACAATTAACTTAACACCGGAATGAAATGGTGTGGGAGAGGGATTACAATCACTAATATGGAAACAAGTCAATAAATATGGTGCATACTTCGATTGAGAGAGAAAAATACCATCGTCCATATGCCATATCTGAAGACCCAAGAAATAGTGTAAGATGCCAAGATCTGTCATCTCAAACTGCTTTTGAAGATCACTTTTCATATTTTGAATTACTACAAGTTGGATTCCAGTGATAATAAGATCATCCACATATAAGACAATAATGAGGACATGATCACCAAATTTCTTGACATACATATTTGGATCATATATACACCGCTTGAAACCATTCTTCAAGAAATATGTATCAATTTTATCATACCAAGCCCTCGGTGTCTGCTTGAGACGATACAAAGACTTGCGTAATTTTCATACTAAGTTATATTTTTTAGTAGTAACAAAGCCAGGTGGTTGTTTCATACATATGTCTTCATTAAGATCACTATTCAAAAAAGCAATTTTAACATCTATTTGGTGTATTTCCCATTTATAAGATGCAACAAGAGATAAAATAGTTGTTATTGTATTCATTTTAGAAGCAGGAGAAAAAGTTTCATTATAATAAATACGTTCTTGTTGATTAACACTTTTTGAAACTAACCTTTCTTTATATTTTTCAATTTGAGCTTCTGGAGTAAACTTTGTTATATATACCCGTTTACAATCAATTAATTTCTTTCCCGGAAGAAGGGGAACAATAGTCCATGTCTTTTTCTTTATTAGAGATTCATACTCAACAGTCATAGCTTATTCCCAATGAGGGTGACCCTTAGCTTGAGAATAAGTAGTAGGATCATCTATGGATAATACTTTGGTCATAAGAGCAAAGTTATATCTAGTTCTACGAGTATCGGAAGGATGACTGATCCACTACCTACAGATTCAATAGTTTTTCGGGCCCAAACATGAATATGAGAAGTAATAAAAGTTACTTTAGGTACTTCAGGATATTTAGGTGGAATACTTGAAGAAGAGGGTGAACTTAGATCAACATTAGGCATAGAGATGGAAGAAGAGCTTCCAAATATAGGTGTAACTAGAGCCAATGGCAAATTCAAGGTAACATGAGGTTCAACAGACTTAGGTGGTGGAGAGACTTCATTGAAGTGAACATCTCGCCGGATAATGACACTTTAGGTAGAAGGGTCAAACAACCTACGATCTTTGGAATCCTCAACATAACCAATGAAAATACCTTTATGAGACTTAGGTTCTAATATTTTAAGTTTTTCATCAGGAATATGAGCCCAACATAGTTTTCCATTTATGAGACTTGTATCAGGTTTTCTTCCATTCCATTTTCCTCAGGGGTAACATGCATGACTGAGTTTGTAGGAAATTTTTTAAAAACAAAGTTAGCAAAAAAAATGGCTTCAACCCAAATTGTTTTTATGTAATCCTTTAGAATATAGCATACATCTATCCATTTCAACCAAAGTCCTATTTTTTCTTTCAACAACCCCATTTTGTTGAGGCATGTAAGGAACAATATTTTGATGTTGAATTCCATGCTTAGAGAAATATGCATCAAACTCTTATTNNCCCCCCCCCCCCCCCCATTATTTGATCTCAAATTTTTAATACTTTTACCAGATTCTTTTTCAGCAAAGGATTTAAATTCTTGAAATTTAGCAAAGGTTTCACTTTTATGTTTCAGAAAATAAACCCATGATTTTTTGCTAAAGTCATCAATAAAAGTAAGAAAATAAACTGCATGAGATAGAGAATGAGTTTCAAGAGGACCACAAATATCACTATGAATTAATTGCAATGGTTCTTTAGCATGCCACGTTTTACCTTTTTCAAACATTTCTCTATGATGTTTACCAAACACACAACCTTCAAAAACACCTTTAGTAGACAAAATATTAGGTAAGCCATGTACCATTTTAGATAACAATTGCATTTTACCATAATTCAAGTGACCTAATCTTGCATGCCATAGTTTACTTAATTCATCAACACGAGCCACATAAGAATAAAATGGTTGTCTTTTAATTTAATTAAAACCAACAAACTTATATAAACCAGTGTCATGATCAACAAGACCTAAAGAAACTACTTTGAAATTTTGGTTGATATCTTCAAGAATATATTTATCTGGTCAGGCTTCAAATTTATATCCTTTCTGACATGCACGATAAATAGAAACAAAGTTGATGAACATGTTTTGAACATGAAAAAACATCTTCTAATTGACCATTAGTAACTTTAACATTACCAGAACCAATCATGTCAAGTTGTTTACCATCACCAATAGACACTTTATGAAATGAGTGCTTAGTATTGTCATAAGATGTAAACAAAAAACAATTCCCTGTTATATGTTTAGATGCACCAAAATCCATTATCCATTCCACATTAGAAGAATTACTAGATTGAACAAAAGACACACATAAAGCTATTTGTTGTTCATTAGAAGATTGTTTTTTATCCTTAACATTTAAGTGTTTTCCTTTATAGAAAATCTTTTTAGGATGACTAGTTTTACCACAATAATTAAAAGGATCATGTACTTTTGTCTTCTTACTAACTTCATGAGTAACATTAGAAGCATTACCAAGATTATTAGTTGAAGAGTGTTAACAAGAACCTTTAGTATTGGCTGAAAAAATGTTTCTTAGGATTCTTATTATTATGTGCCATTAGAGCTTTATGAGAAGTTAATTGACCTGAAGAAATCAACCTTTATTGCTCATTTATCAACCCTTTACAAAATTCATCAAAAGTAGGTTTCGTGGTACCTTTAGACATTTCAATAGCTCTATTCCTAGTTTGGATGAACATGTCAAAACAAGATGGCAATTTATGTTCTACAAGAATTATTAATGTAGTATCAATCTTCTTATAATCTTTACCACAATTGTTTATTTTTTCATTTAAGGTTTCCAATTCAGCAATATAGAGTTCTATCCTATCAAAATTATTAGGATCTAGCTCATATATTTTCTTTTCTAGGTAATAAGCAGATACATCATCAAATTTATCAAATAGAGAAGCAATAATTGTACATACCTTGTCCAATGAGCCATCTTGCTTGATCACATATTTTTTCCCAAATAACTAGATATTTAGCATCAGTGGGCTTCTTCTGTTCACCATTAATCAACCTCCATAGATTCTTGCTCCTTAGAACATCAATCATTTTTCTCTTCCATGCAAGATAGTTAGAACCAACAAGTTCAGGAACATAAACTACTTCTGAAGTCATTATGATGAAAAACTTAACAAGAGATAAAACCTAATGCAAATAATAGACAAGTTAGGAAAAAAAAGTGAGTAAACTGAAAAGATCTTACCAAAAAAACTTTATTATTTAAAGTAGATCAAGAGTTTTGAGCCGAAAATTTGAAATGATCATAACGCGATCAATATGGCTCATAATTTCTATTATAACTTGTTTCTGGAAAATATGCTTCGATCCAGCTACATAGGTCGAATAAAAATATGGATATTCTGTCAAAAGATATCAACTTTGCAATATTTCCATCTCTACAGAACATTTTTGAAAAATAATTGATTTTAAATGAACGATATCTCTGTTTTCCGGACATGAAATCAAACGATGTTTTTTTCAAAACGCATATTATTTAGCGAGGAACTCAGAGATATAACTTGTTTCTTCATATTATACACCAAAATTTTCAGAACTGGATCTGAAAGTTGTGACCTCAATTTTTCCTACAAAAAAAACTAGATCTAAAAACAAAACTAGATTTGAATAACCGGGAGATAGATATCCTTGGGGAGAATCAAATTTTCATCTGTATATACAGAAAAAAATAAATCAAGAAACTTGCAAAAAATCTACGAAATAGGGGTTAGGGTTTAAAAAATAAATCAAACATATAGAATCATGCTCAGATTTGAAGAGAACCCTAATGGCTACTAGATTTGATGGAAAATCTATAAAAAATAGCAACTCCCAAAATAAAATATGAAGATAACCGTGTTGGATAAAACTATAGAATATGGTAGATCATAACCACCAATCTCTGATACCATGTGAGAGATCACAGGTATAGAGAGATAACTAAACTAACCTCCTATCTATGAATCAAACAACATATCAAACATAATAAGAACAGAAAGAGAAAAGAATAGCATATCAAACATAATAAGAATATAAAGAGAAAAGGAAAAATAATACACCGGATATACGTGGTTCACCCAATTGGGCTATGTCCACAGGAAGGTTGTCTTCTATTATCTCTAGAAATATCCTTCAATCTTATAAGAGAACAAATCCACATTTACCCCATATAAATATAGAAGAATGAGAGCACGAGATGATGATCACATGTTATACCTTAAGAGGCACTCTTGGCATTATAATATACCAAGAGATATGGAGTAATTAATCTCACATATTACATGTGAAATAATATAATTATCCTTTTTATCATCTCTTTATATAATATTCCTACTAAGAGTAAACTATTTCATAATAAATATGGGATATTTGTTTTATACTCTTTTACATAATATTTTGGACAACTTTCAACATGATACAAAGACATTATTACCTTCCAAGGAATATAATATATTCCAACACTCAAGGCATTTGTTCCTAATAACAATTCATGCCCTAGGTTGCCTTTATATTCATCAAATGGATATTTAAATGAATTTTCCAATTTATCATCATTCAATAGTTTTCCTTCAAGATTATCCCTCTTAATAATCCATATAATTCCATGTATATTCCACTAGAACAACTCACCACAACATATCTTATATCATTTTCAAAATATTGTATTATCATATTTATTTCCTTAGGTCTCAGATTTATTATCACTAGCTTATTGCTCAAATTAATGAAATAATTGAAATACAAAAATGAAAAACTAAGAAAATGAACACACCATACACACAAATGAACACAATATGTATCATGGGAAACCTAAAATGGGATAAACCCCGTATCTCCTCTCTTTTCTTCAATTATGAAAATGCAATTACAAAGAAAAAGACACTCACTATGGATTTTCCCTTGACATTGTGGCCTAAATGACTGCTATATAATATTCTTCCTCCTTTGTTGTGCTCTTGAATGCCACTCCTAGATTATCATCTCAACTATGGAACAAGTACAATTCTAAATAATGGAATCCCCTCTCTTTCTAGTGGCCTGGTATTTAACATAGCCTGATAGTCGTCTAAGGTTAGGGTTTTTGCATTCCTTAAACATCAATTAGTGATAAAATTTTAGAAATTATAGAATATTATTATAAGTAGCACATGAATATCCCCACATATGTGAGTAATGGATGTTGGTGTGGCATCCACTCAGTACCATGGTGGTCAACAAGGTAGGTCAACTTGCGGGAGGCATAACTTCCACATATGAGCTTTGATTGAGGTGATATTTGCACTCTTGGAAAGGTATTGGAGTGTAGAAAAATGTTGGAGGACCATGAGATATTCACACAAATATTTGACCCCCAAAAAATAATATTTGATGCTTTAAAATGGCTATAGAAGTTTCCAGACCCCAAATCTCAAAACTGGGGCCTTTCACTAAAATGGTCCCTGCAAACCAACTCCTCTTATTTTTCCACCCAAAAGTACCAAGATAGATGGAAAATTATATAAAGATCCAATTTGAATCACACCTCCTCAATTTTGGAGGATTTTGGTCCCAAAAATATTTTACTAAATGAGGTGGGGAAATTTTTCCTCTACCTTCTCCTTGGAGTACCATTTTTCCTTTCCAAGAAGTTGTCATTTCAATCGGATCTACCAAAAGTAATGCTGCTTCTATTTGGTAGTTTTAGACTTCTTCTACAAAATGGTACCTTATTCCAACTCTACTTGAACTTCTGGTGCTAATTAATGTTTTGCAGGCAATACATATTCCTCAGTTTGATGATCCAACATGGAAGGATAATAGAGTTTCAGATTATCCACATTCACTTATGAGTAAATGTGGATATATGGGGGTAGACTAAGTCTATAAGAATTATCACCCACCTTCTCTTATATCTAAAAAATACCATACCAAAGAGCATTGAAATTCTTACCAGGACCATGTAACCTTTATTTATTTAGTTATAACCATACTCTATCTCCCACCGTGAATGTTTTGTTAGTTCCTTGTTGATCATGTCTAGACTTGTATTATTCTTGTGACTTCTTCAACATCTCATGTACTTGCAAATGGACCTTCCTAATCTTTTCAACAAATTTCTCACCGTTCAATGCTTCTCCTATGATGTCTTCCCTCACTCCTCCTTGTTGTCCATAGACAACATCTAATGGAAAAGGAAGCAAATATCCAAAGCAAGTTTCAAAAGGTGACTCACCATTAAAAATATGGAATACGAGCGTTGAATTTAGATCAAATTTCCATCCTAGGTATTTGAATTCTTTTGATTATGACCCCTCAAAGGTTGCACCAAAGTCCTATTGAATACTTCTATCATCCCATAGGTATATGGGTGGAATGTTATATATTTCTTCAACTTGGTGTCAATCATTTCCCAAGGTGTAGTCCAAAAGGCACTGAGAAATATAGTTCCCCTATTTGAGATGATGGTCCTTGGCATCCCAAAGTGCATTCAAACCAATTCAAAGAAAATAATTTCTTCTTCTTGCACTTTGATGGTCTTATTTTAAGTCATAATAATGCACATATGTTGACCCTCTCAACTACCATGAAAAAATCGTCATATTCCTTCCTGTTTTTTGGAAAACCACTGACAAAATGCATGGAAATTATTTCCCATTGTTCAATGGGTATAGGTAAGGGATGATATAAAATTGTATTCCTATTATTGGGCTTGTTGGTACAGTAAAACATGCATCCTCTAATATATTGAGCTACATATTCTGGCTTTATGGGCCAATACACATGCCTTTATAAGCTGACAATTGTCTTCCCAACACTAAAATTCCCTGCAACCTTGGAGGCATGAGGCTCTTTAATAAGCTGCAATATTTCACCTTTAGGAACACAGAGCTTGTCTAGAACATAGATCTTCTCTACCTTATACAAAAATCCATTCTAGATATGATAATCAACCTTACTATCACCTTCTTATAGATGAATTTGACTCTATAGATACTGAAAGACCTCTTTGAAGTCCTCATATTTTAAGTATGCCTCTATGTACACATCATGGGTAAAAGGATCCATGTGCATAAGAGTTCCAAAAATTATAATACAAGATGTGGGTGGCCTTGAAAGCATGTCTGACAACTTATTAGTGTTTCCCTTCTTATATTTCATGACTAGAGAAAACTACTGCAAAAATCCCATCCACTTGTCATGTCTAGTTTTTTGTTGCTTACTATGGGATTGAAAATACTATAGTGGTCGGTGATTAATGTGGATAATGGTTTCCTTTCCCATCAAATAATACTTCCATTTTTTAATAGCTTAAACGAGGGCACATGTTCGTTATCATATATAGGGTAGTTCATGACTCCCCCATGAAACATTTTTGAATGATAGAATATTGACTTACCTCATTGCATCAATACCACTCCCATGACATATTCACTTTCATCCATCTCAACTTTGAAGGGCTTCTATAAGTTAGGTAATGAAATAATGGGTGCTTGAATGATCTTATATTTATGCTTGTATAATATGTTTTTTTTTATTCTTTTCCCACTAGAAACTATTGACACTAGTTTTTATGGCATGGAGCAACAAAACTATCATTGCAAAGGATGCTATGAATGTTTGTAGGTACTACGCTACCCCAACAAAGCTCCTAATTTCAGTGACATTAGTAGGAACTGGTCACTTGATGATGGTCTCCATATTTGTAGGATATATCTTGAGTTCCCCTCCATTGATCATGTACCCTAAATACACCAATGCATACTGAGAAAACTCTTGTTTCTTAAGGATAGCCAATAGATGATGTTTTTTTAGAGTCTCTAACACCTACATAAGATGTGATATGTGCTCTTCCAAGTAGATCTATAAACCAATATGTCATCCAAATACACTATTACAAATGAATATAAATAGCAATGTAATACATCATTCATCAATCACATAAACACAATTGGTGCATTAAATAAACCAAAAGGCATGACCAACCATTGGTACAGACCTTGCCTTGTCTTGAACGTCATCTTCTAGGTGTCTTATTCTTTAATGCATACCTGGTGGTATCCCTACTTGAGATCCAACTTGGTGAAGTACTTGGCATGTTGTAGCTAGTGTCGGGACCATTTTCTCACTTGGGTGAGCAAACAATATTCTCTTAAGTGTCAAGGTATGCTATGTTTAACACCACAATCAATGAAGTTATATGGTTAGTGAACCATAATGAAAGATAAACTTAAATACAAACAAGAGGATGCATGAAGAACAACACACGAAAACTAAAAACTAAAAAAAATTGATAATAGTCACCAATGGTAAGGCTTGTATTGATAACACCATGGATAAATCAGAGAGCTAATGAGCTCCCCTCTTCCTCCTTGGGGGGGTCCTTGTTATTTCCAATGAGGACCTTCTTCCTTCTCTTATAAAATGAAAATGGATTGAAGTATTGTATCTAAACTCTCAAAAGGTGGGAATTTTGTCACACCAAACAAAGATTGGCAATGGATGTTTGGATGAAATTGGAGAATTATGGGCTCTCAAGATTCAAACTAACAACATACACTACAATGAATTTATTCTCTTTGTGCATACCCAAGGCATCCTTTTATAGGTTCCTTCCAATATTTTTTATATCTAGTTCTCAATGTGAAAGGAGATCCTCCATAGAGGTGAATCCCCTATCCTTTTAGTGGTCCCAAAGCTATTCATAGGACTAGATAGTCGACCTCGTGAAGTACACCAAAGTTGAGGGTGTGTGAGATCCAAGCAGGTACGTTAATGTGGCATTTTTAAGATCGACACAGGTATTTCTAATGACAATCGCATTGACTGAACTAATGGCACATATTTTCATTTGTTAACCTGCATTTCCATGCGATAATAACGTAAAAAATTCTTTGATATCCTGCACTAAAATCCAGGAACCCATTTTCCATAGTTTTTGACTTTGCTGAATGGACCCTGTTAATGCTAAGAGTATGTTATTTGGTGTGTTGAACTGATGACTTATCTATTGATTATTTGTATAGTTTATTGAGTGTTTTTTAGGTGATAAAAGATTCCCCTTGATGTGTGAGGTTAGGAGCAAACATATAGCTGAAATATATCATCGTTTATTTTGCTCGGTGTAGTGAATTCTTGTAAAGAAATGGGATAAGGTTGGAGGAGAACTTTAAGGATGATATGTCAGAGGGGAGAGGGGAGAGAAGAGACCCATTTGTAACAAAATTTCCTTGAAAAGAATAATAATCTTTATACAAACAATGTGGGCATGCCCCATGCTAGTGCCACAAAACCATAAATAAGGAATTCTAACTCAAATCTTGATGAAGTGGAGATCTGCAATGCCCTTGGGGATATTGGTACCAAGAAATGATGGTTTTGAGAAGGGAAATTTCCCTGAATCTTGGAGTGAACATCTATAATGGGTGATTGCTTGTCAAATTCATAGGTATTTAACTGGTAATGAGAACTGCAATTGTCTCATGATAAGACCCACTGTAATATGAAACTATGTTGATGTCAAATATTACAAGGTCAATGGAATCAAAGAGAAATGATGAATCTATTTGTCTCATCCGAGACTCTAAATTTGTAATGTAATGAGAGCCAATATATCATCCCCTTCTTGAAAAATTGTGCTAATGTCGATAGGTAGGGAGCCATGACTATAAGAAGCAAAGTGCTCCTTGAAATCAACTGATCAAATATGGTAGTATTAGGTACTGACTTGTAATGAGGTTGATGGAATAGTAAAATAGACAAAGTTAAGAATGCATGAGACTCAAAAACTTCCCTTGGTTGGGGAATTAGTGATGGTGGGGTATGGAAACAACCTTAAAACATAATCTAGTGTCAGGGGGACAACCAGATATTGGGATAAGGTGTGATAATTGACGAGGCTACAAAAATAGGGGGTAGATAGGTGAAAAATCTGAGATCATGGAAAAAGGGTGTTGGGATACTCAAGGTTTGGATAGCGAGAGGGAATTTTGTAGACAATGTTGGAATATAAATGCCCCAACCAAGGGTGACAAGGGTATGACCCTTTTTGTGTGAAAAAAGGGACAATGACATGAGAAATTGGGAGATACCTTCTCTGACTATCATGGGAATAACCTAATATCCCACATTTTATGGCATGGGGGATAGGTGCATAGTCACATCGATGTTGGTGCCACTATCAAACTACTTCTCGTGCAGAGTGGTGTGACTATCATAATAATAGTCACACCGATTGACGTGACCATTCAAAGGACAATTGTGTCACCCAGTGAAACTATTAGGGTGACATCAAAGTTGCTATTAACATGACTTTGTAGCATACAAACGTCTTGATCAACGTGATTGTTGCAGCTGGCAGTCACGCTAATAACTTGACATAGATTTTGATGCTTTTTGCTAATAAACGTTAGCTAATCGTGATTTTTTTATATGGTGCAGGTGGTGCATGAGATTGGAGAGTATGTTGGTCCATTAGAGGGAGTGGGACTGGGAGGTCCTTTGGATGAAGGTGGGGAGGGGAGGGGGGGGGAAACACTAGGTTTTTCTTTTGGCAGGCCAATTTTGGCTTGCTAAAGTATTTTTACTACACACCTTGCGGTCCTAGGGGGAATTATTGAATTTCATGATTGACATGTGGTGCCCTGAGCACCGACCATTTTTGGTTGTATACAAACATAAGGTGAGTCTGTCCATGGAGGTGAATATTTATTTTTTGATTGGACTCTCCATCAAGGGGATGGAGCTAGAGGCACAACCTTGTAGGATGGTGGGGCCATAATACATGATATAGTTTCTCATCACTGCTCAATCTATAATCCATTGACAAATGGGGTGATTCGTATAGTGTCCATTGATTCATTGTTGATGTGGGTGGTGTTCATGATGGTGGTGAGGATCTATGAATTCTTAGCCACATTGTGCATCCCTGGTGTGCATATGCGGGTGGTGGAGAGAGTACTAAATGGTGAGGCCTTTTCCTGGGCACAGTTGATGCAGTAGAGTAGACTAGGGAGTTTGCATTTGGGTTAGTGTTGTTTGGATTTTTCTTAGAGCAGGTGATGCTCCTATGGACGCATTTGGTTTTGATGAATATGCCACAGCGAGAGCATCACCTGAGGAAGTGGGAATGTATATTATCCCACCATGGTGGTGGGGAGGCTGGACAATATTTCATAGAGGATTTTGAGAGATTTTGGTTGCACACTCCATGGGTAATTTTGGAGTTTCCCTATGCTGGTATGGACTACTAGAACGATCTGGAGATGGTCCTCCCTCTCGGGGAGGACTGAGATAGGCGAGGTTAGAACTTGTACATTTGTTTTTTCATGTTTTCATGTTTGATATGATTTTGATGCATAGAAATGATGGCCAAATATGATCTATGATCACATATGTTGGACTGGGAGGATGAGAGTCTAGGGTGGTGCATGAGCATGCACTAGGGACCCCCGAGGGTCAATTTGGGGCCAATTGACATCCGATGCCATGATGATACAGAGGATGGACCTTCCCATGCTCCATTTGGGGGAGCTGGGATTGATTCAAACTTACAACAATAGATGGATTGTATCTGTCAGTGATTTGATCAGGTGCTATGGAGTGTGCCTAAGGCACGTTGGCTTCGTATCCAGGATGAGTAGGTCCTGGAAAGGTGTGTGGGTGGAATCCCCAAGTGGATAGTTTTGGTGAGGTGCATTGTTGTTTCTGGGGCGGTGGCGACATTACATTTGAAGCCTCCTTCAGGTAAAGCTCCACCTATTGGAGGATGACCAGTAGTAGATCCACTCACAGGTGGTTTTCTGGGGTTGGAGGCACTATAGGTGCTTCATGATTTGTACAGAAACAACCCAATTTTTTTATCATCATTGTATAGGGGAAGAGTCCCCCATTTTGTATATGAGAAGTAAGATGAGTATTGAGGGCCAACTATATTGTGGCTATTTTTGTTTTTTGAAACTGATGACTATATATATATATATATATATATATATATATATATAATTAATGTGATAAATTCCAATCTAAAACTTCATTAGCCATGTGATTTACAACTTGATTTAGACTTCTAGGAATATGTGTGAATGTGATTGATTCAAATTTGACGCAGACACATCCCTTGCTCTGCCTCGACAAAGGCCTCTGCGCTGACCTCCAGGTCTTAAGGATCATTCGAATTCTAACTTCTGAGTCGGAGTGGCTCTTTTCGATTCCCACTGGAATCTCAAATTCCGGATCCATAGGTCCTTCCTTTTTCCTCACGGCCCCAACACGACCATGAACAATTTCCCCGATTGATAATTTCGGGTTTCGGGGTTTCATGATCCCCGATGTCAAGAGTTCTCTGTCCTCTAGAACCTCCGATCTCTGATGAGACAATTCACTGATACGTGCCTTTACGTGTTATCCCTCCTGGATAAACTCATGGCCCACGTGACCACTATCTCACAAGACCGCAGCCTTATCTCCTATCGGGGTTTCAGACTTTCCTATGTCGAAATGCATAGACACTTTGTCCATGGGATTCCCAATTTACCTATTTCCTGATTTCCTTCGGATCTCTCGATTGGCCAAGTCCCGAAACTCCGATGGAGTCTTCCCTTTCGAGACATTTTTTGAGATCTTAGATCTTCTCCACGCGTCCCCTCAAGATGGACGGCCCTGATCCAATCTCACGATTTCGGGACTTTTGACGCTCTGGAAGTCTTGTCCTCTGGATCCGCGAAACGCCAAACCCCGATACGTCGAGTTTACTTTTCTATCGGGACTTCTCTGATAGTCTAGATCTCCACCACGTGTCTCCACAAATGGACGGCTCAGATTCACTCTCGCTATTTTGAGACTTGAAATGTCCTGACTTTCTCGACCTCGAGAACTCTGATATCCCGAACACTGATATCCTGATAAGTCAATCCTTTCGGGACTTTCACCCTCTTGTTCATGAATCTTTTTCCCCGTGCAACTCTCGACAGATCTGACGGCTATCGGGTACTTGGATCAAGATCCAACAGTCTAGATCCATTCTTCTATGCACACTCTGGAGACTAAACTCCGCGCATCTTCACCCGATCCAATGGCTGACGGGTATCTGAGTGAGATCCAACGACTGACAATCTCCTCTCCTGTGCACTCTTCCTACTCTCTCCTGGAAGTGAAATCTTCAACAGTCCAGATCTATCGACTGATCCAACGGCCAATGTTGCTCCTCCTGAGCTTTGGCGCTTTCTTCCTGCACTTGGAAGAATTCCAAGTTTCCAAAGGCCTCGACCTTTTCCTTCTTTCTCCTTTGCGAACTCCTTTACTTTGAGTTCTTGCCTTCGTGTATGAAAACACTTGTCTCTCCTGAGCTTTATAAACTCTGAATTCCTCCAAAGAGTTCTTCAACCTCTGCACTCCTTGCAGCCATGACTCTGTGCACCGAAAGCACTGTCACTCCTGATCTTCTCCAAATACTCAGGCCTCCAAGGAAATAAATCTTTCTCCTTCTTCTGCTGATGGAGAATTTAATGCCCTCCTGTCTATTCTTCTACTCAAGCAACCTATTGTTGAGTCTATAGGGTGTTCAACAACCCTGTGAAGATCCTGTTGGCGACGGAAGTCACTCCCGGATTGCTAGCAGGAGCAGAGCCCGACGCCCATCATTTTTATGTCACGATGGTTTATAGATGGGATGACCGAATGAAATCCAACTCAAAACAATATCATTCCTACTCCAAAACTAGGCCAGGCATGCATAGGTGAGTGAGGCCTTATATAAACTTCAGACAGTGAGTTGTAGTAAAGGGTGAATAGGCGGAAGACTTATATAAGAGGAACGCAGAGGTCTGTTATTAACATCGGGTTTCTAACAGGTTGAGGAAGAAGACGTCCAAATGCAATATCATCTTACATTCAAACGCAAAGCCAGAGAATGCAATAATGAAACAATAAACCTTTTATCACAACATAACTGCAATAACTCGCTCGAATCAGTCAATCACGAACTCTCTTAGCATGAGACGAAAATTAGATGGAGTAAGAAAAATTGTCTGTCATAAAACAAGATATCTCATATACAGATGCCTAACCCGCAAACTAGAATATCAGTTAAAACTTTATAGTAGGGAGCTCTGCTCTACCATCGATCATTACAAAAATGGTGAAAACGCCTACATATACTCAAAATAAAACACAACAACGAAAACAAGATACTGCAATTAAAATATTGCGTCTACATGCCTTCCGACAGTCTGCGCATGCAGATTCTGGATGGTCGTGAGCCTATGACAGACACCATCAGACTTCAGATTGTCCTTCTACAGGTGAGTCGACGTGAATTAGTCTTTTGCTGGACCTTCCTTTTATGGCAGAGTTGATATTCAACCACCAACAACTTCCGCAATAACTGCTTTTTGGGATCGGGGATGGCCTTGGTCAACTTATCCTTCTAGGACGTGAAGGTCTCCTAATGGTGCCACCTGGATCAGCCAGACGGTCTTTCTTTGGACGCTACTTCGCTGGACTGTTGCGAGGGACCCCTATGGATGATGTGGACGAGGGCATGGCAGGGGTTAAAGGTGTGAACACTGTGGAGGTGATGGAGAAGAAACGGGAGCTGTGACATCAACTGAGGAATGCCACGCGGTTCGAATAGGATAGAGGAGGAAGTAGGATGGAGTGTGGGAGTACAGGAGGAGGTGACTAGGAATGAGAGGGACACATGGTAGGAGACGAGAGGATGGCTAGCTGAGGAAGGGGCCATGTGGATGGAGATAGGGAAATTGGATAGATGCCAGGGGAAGAGGGTGGCGGTAGGTGGAGAACAGGTGGCAACGGGGGGGAACGAATCAGACAGTGACACGAAAGGAAGGAGGGCCCGCTAGAGTAAAAATCCATTCCAGACCCCCCCCTTTCATTAAAGGCAGAACCGATGGGGGGGTTCGGAATCCAATACAGACCGCAGATCTAAGCACCGAGACCTGGGCCGTCCAGATGTGCTCATACATTACCTCCAATTCTAGACCCCCCCCCTCTCGTTAAATCCAGAATGGCAGAGGGGGTGCGGAATTGAACCTTGTCCGTGAATTTGAGTGCCTGGATCACGACCGTCCAGATCTACGCCCTCTTTAAATTAAACGTGCCTGAGCCTCGCTGATGGATGAATGACTGAGATGACCTCGACGCTTTCATCATGAAAATCCTGAAGGGCCCCACTCGTGGCTTAGCTATGCGCTGCGTTTCCTCCAGAGGAACGGTCGATATGGCATTTGATGTTAGAGGAGGGTTGCCTCCATTATCAGTCTCGCTTGACGTGACCGGGTGCTAAGATTGTGAGCTCGGCTTTGAAGGGTGCTTATCGACATTTCGGGGTTCGGGGTTTCGGGATGTGAAATGACGAGGGACTTTTACCCCTCGAACTCCCGAATGCCGATATGCCGATGTGACCAGATCTTGCACCACGCGTCAATGGATCGGACGACCCAGGCTTAGCTTTAAAATATAGGTGCTTTCTCTTACACTATATATCAGGTAACTTGGCAGCCCTGATATCCCGATGACCGTTGATCTGCTTTGTGGATAGATCTCGGCTGCCGGGAGAAAAACCTTGCCCGCTCACTTGACTCGTAACCGGAGAAGAGATCCTTCCGCTGCTGCGCTTGGGTGTTTCCCGTTCATCCTGCAGACCTGGGTCCCTTGTGCCTAGGACAAGAAATGTCGCTAACATTAGGCTCTATGGGGGATAGAGTCATCCCTATGATTCTCTAAGAACTCATTCCGCAGCTTCAGTGCCTTGCTATTGGGATATGGAGTCACTTATTAAGCCGAAAACATGTAAAAAGAAAATACACAAAGGAAAAAGGACAATATTTACAAACAGAGGAGCCGTCTACGGCTCAAATAAAACATTTTTTCAGAAAATGCCCATTCATTGGGCTGTTGAAAACCCCTTCACCCTCCAGATCCTGCAACCCATATGTGTTGTTGGAGAAAATCTCAGAGATCTTAAAGGGGCCGATCCAGAGGGCATCGAACTTGTTGTGCCTTCCTTTATCCTGTCTAGGTGCATCCCACTTAAATACCAAATCCCTGATCTCGAACTCCCTTTTCTTGACCTTCCTGTCAAAAGCCTATTTGATCTTCTGCTGATGACTGTAAGCTGTGTCCCTCACTTTTTCTCTGATCTGCTGCACTTCCACTATCTGATGAATTCTTCTGATCATATGATCTGGTTCTCCCTTGTAGTCTTGAAAGAACTTTGCCACAGGTAAGGCGAGCTGAGTAGGGAAAACCGCCTCTGCTCCGTAGACTAGTTGAAACGACGAAGTGCCCAGACACTTCTTCATTGTGACATGATCGTCCCACAGAGCAAATTTCAACTTTGAATCCCAGGCTCTTTTGTTATCTTCTATCAATCTTTTGATGATCTTTATCAGGCTTTTGTTGGAGGATTCTGCTAAACCATTTCCCTGGGTATAGTAGGGGGTGGAGTGAATTAACGAGATCCGGAACTTCTCATAGAACTTAATTAGAGGTTCAGATTTGAAAGAAGCAGCGTTATCGGTGATGATCCTGCTGGGACAACCAAATCTAGCTATGATATCCTCCAGGAAGCTGATAATTACTTTGTGTGATGCGCTTCTGGTGGGGACAACTTCTATCCATTTGGTGAAATAATCTATTGCAGTCAGGATCCATCTGTGCTGACCACTTGAGGGAGGATGGATTTCTCCGATGAAGTCCAACCCCCACTGCTGAAAAGGTGACGAAGCTACTATGGATTTAATGGCAGCGATTTGAGCTGTTGTTTTCCTGAGAACTTTTGGCATTTGATGCAAGCTCTGATCTCCCTGCAAACATCGGGGAATAAAGTGGGCCAGTAATACCCAGCTCAGAGTATCTTGTGAGCTGTGGTCTTCCAGAAATGATGACCTCCGCAAAGGCCGCTATGAAAATAAAATGTAACCTTTTGGGCCTCCTGCGGGTCCAGACATCTCAGAAACACCCCTAGAGGGTCTTTCCAGTACAAGTTTTGGTCAATGAGGCAATACCTGACCGCCTTGAGCTTTAGAGCCCTTGCTTTGCTTTTTCCCATTCCATCGGGGGGCTTCAACTCTTGCAGAAAATACAGAATGTCATGATACCAGGCACATTCTGCTAGCGATAAGCCATCTTGAGAGCATTGGCTGGGCGATTCAGCTTGCTAAAATCCTGAGCAAGTATTGATGAAACTAACTCCCAAGGCTTCACAGTTGGATTCAGCCAGTAGCTTGGCTAAACCTTGCCCCTTAACCAACTTGGTGGGTTTTATCTCTAAGTCAAATTCCAGAATTTTAGCGATCCATCGGCCTCTTTTCCCATCTACATCGGGCTGCACAAGGATGTCCTTCACGGAAGCTGAAGGAACGTATGTTGTTACTTTTGAATGCAAGACATAGACTCTGAAATCTTTAAGAGCTTTCACTACGACATAGGCCTGCTTCTCCATGATTTCATACCTACTCTCTGCGTCTCTTAACACCCTGTTGAAGAAGGTGATGGGTTGCTCACGCCCTTCCTCATTTTTCTGCAGTAAGACCACCGCCACTGTATCCCAGGAAGCAAAGGAAAAAATCAGGAAATCCTTGGAATAATCAGGACTGATTAGCACAGGCACCTCAGTCAATGCCTTTTTTATTCGGTCAAAATATGCCCGGGGCTCAACGGTCCATCTCACTTCATTTCCCTTTTTGAGCATTGTTTTGATGTGTTTTACCAGTTCAGCAAAATTTGAGACGAATCTCCTCAGGAAGTTAATCTTTCCTAGAAATGCCTAGACCTCTTTTTTAGAACTGGGAAGTGACAGGGTTTGAATCGCCTCCACTCTGCTGGGGTCAACTCTTACTCCTTCTGCCGATACTATATGGCCTAGCAGCTTTCCCTCCATCATAGCGAACAGGGAATTCTTGGGATTTAGGGAAAGACCAAATCTCCGGCACTTCGAGAAAACTTTACTTAAGTGACAGCGCTGCTCTTTATCAGACCTGGAGAAAACTGTGATGTCATCTAGGTAGATCACTATGAACTGGTCTTTTTCTCCGATGAAGGCTATATCCATGGCTCGCTGAAATGTTGCTCCTGCATTCATCAACCAAAATGGCATTTTGGCATACATGAATGTGCCCCAAGGAGTGGTGAAGGTTGTCTTCTCCCTGTCCTCAGACATGACCGATATTTGATTATAGCCAGAAAACCCATCGATCATGGATATCCTGGATGCACCAGTTACCCTCTGCAATATATGTTCCATCTTAGGTAGGGGGTAATTGTCTTTCTTTGAGCTTCTATTCAGGTTCTTGAAATCGACACAAAGCCTAATTTCTCCACTTTTTTTCCTTACTGGGACCAAGTTGGCCACCCACTCAGAATATCTCAAGGGGAAAATGGTTCGTGCATCCAACAACTTTTTAACTTCCTTCTCCATGACAGGAAGCAACATGGGATTTATCTGTCTTAGCTTCTTCCTGAATGGCCTAGCCTCTTCCTTCAATGGGATCTTGTGCTCGATGACAGATGTGTCATACGTCTTGAGGTCTTCGTATGTCCATGCAAACACATCGGTGAACTCTCACAACAATTGCGTATACTTGGCCCTTTGTTCACTGGTCAGGCTGCTTGACAATTTGACGAATCTAGGCTCCTCCTGTGAACCAATGTTGCATTCGGTTGTATCGGCATCTTCATTTGAGACCTTGCCCTTTACTGGCACATCATTCCCATTGAACAATATTTCTAAAGGGACAAGTCCTCTTGGAATGTGATTGCTGGGCAGCTGAATGATCTGATGATTAGTGATTTTATTTAAAAACTCCTCGGGATGAGGGTAACCTTCCAGGTCAGGATCCTGGTCAATATGCAACGCAGAAAATTCGTCAACTGATTGGAGAAACCTTTCAAGTTCTGAATCTTCCTCGAACACCTTCCAATGCTTGACATTGTCCGGCACCGAGGGCCTATATCTTATATCAACATCATTTTTTACCATAGGCGACAGAGGAAATTTGAGAAAACTAGCTGAGACAGCTAAAGAATCGGCCAAAGTATTTTCTCCCCTTGGAATGAAAGAAATGTTTAAAGCCAAGAAGAAATTATCAATAAGGTCCCATAATTCATTCCGATAATTTCTGAGCCGAGGATTATGGGAACGATAAGCATTCCTTACCTGCTGAATAATCAACTCAGCATCTCCGAATATTGCTATCTCTTTAATTCCCATTTCCTTTGCGGCCCTCATACCCATAACAAGAGCTTCATACTCTGCCACGTTGTTGGTGGCTTTGAATTCTAGCTTGTATGACAGGGACACGACTTCTTGACAAGGTGATATGAAAACTACTCCAGCGCCAATGCCTTCACTAGAAGAAGCTCCGTCAAAAAACATCTTCCACACAAAGGATCTTTGAGGGGAAATCAGATGATCAGGGCTGGGATGTTTTCTGATTAGTAGAGAGCTTTTAGGGGCATCGGTAAGCTGCAACAAACTAGACCCCAAGTCAGTGTCAAGTGCAAATATGGGGTGATTGGTAGGGTCTGCTTCATCATTGACAATATAGGCTAGCTAGGCTTCTCTGTATAATCTCCTTTGTTGCCCTCCGAAGACCGGAATGGTGGCGTATGTGAGATCCATCTGGAGTGTCCCTCCAAGTTTTTTGATCCACGATCTAGACAATAGCATACCGAATTTGGGGGGAACATCGGCTACCACAATATCCATGACCACACTCTTCATGGGTAGCTGAAACAGGGAAACCACCAGGTCTTTGATGACTCCTAGACACTGCACTGCACTATACAAAGGCACGACTTCACATCTCACCATCTTAAACATTTAATTACATTAAATTCAAATTCCAAATGAGGTTGCACCTCTCTTCAACGCGCGATTTGAATTCGCTGACGTGGTTGGCTTGCTAGCTGACTGATGTGGAGAGATGCTCCTGCATCATACTCCTCAGTTGAAAAATTCATGAGCTCCTGATCATGAGCTTCCCATCTCTGATGTTTAAATCCTCCTGGATCCCAAATCATCCTTTGGAGTTGTTCATCTGCTCCATCTCCTTGCTGCTGTTGTTGTTGTTGTGCTGCTACTGCTTCCTTTCTGCCCAGCCTTTCCTTGCTGGCAATTTCTGCTAACCGAATCATCAGCCTTCTGATCTCCTCGATCACTGCATCCAGCTGCTCCAGTGGCTGGTCCTGTTTTTGCAGTCTCCCCAGCTGCAAAATTTTTCTGCAATTGGGTAGATCATCATGATCTCCCATGCTTTCTTCTTCATCTTCATCTGTGGCCTCAAGTGTCCATTCTGCTACAGACTTCAGCTCTGCAGTCTCTTCCTGACTGACTTTCCATTCAGTCACCTTCTCTGACAACTCAACTTCTTCCAATTCTCTTGCTGGCTCTAGATTGTTCAGCCAATCCTGCAATATCTCCAACTCCATCTCCCATGGAGTGAGAAATTTATCTTTTGTTGTCAGCTTCAGTGCTGCAACTTCTTTTCTTTCGGCTTCTTGGCTGAAAGCGTTGAGCCATTCCTCAGAATGCTCATTCTCTTTTTCTTCTTGGGCAACTTCAGATATCTTCTCCAATCCTTCTTCCCTAACAGTCTCAGCTGACTGTTCTTCTGCTGTTGTTGCATCTGCAACATAGATTTCTGCCTCCTCTGGGCTAAGTGGTAGGAATATTCCAATTCCTCCAATCATTAGAAGATCCCTCAGATCCTCCTCCTTTGTCAGCTATACCTGCTGATCCAAACTCATCTCCAATCTCATTTGCTCTGTCAGCTCCTTGGGCTGATCAAAACTCACCTGCTCATCCTTGCCCACCTGGAAATATGGGATGTCTCTACTGCCCTCCTGACAGTCCATGGAATCAACTAATTCCATCTCTGTTTCCTTTCCCACATGGCAAACTGGAAACCTTTCGCTACCCTCCTGGCAGTCTATGATATCCCGCAGTGACCTCATTTCATTGACCACCTGGCAATGTGAAATTCCTTGGCCATCCTCCTGACAGTCCATGAGATCCTGCAATGATCTCAGCTCTTTGCCCACCTGGGAATTTGAAATTTCTACTCTTCCCTCTTGGCAGTTCTTGAGATCCCCAGCTGATACCAATTCACTGAGATTTCTCCTAGTTTCTGGTTCACATATCTGAACCATTTCTTCTTCTGGTCCATTGAGGTTTTCAGCATACCTCAACCACCCTCTTAACAGCCTGCGCTGCCTTCTAGCCATCAACTCCTTGACTGGACATTTTATCTTCGGCTTCTTCATGGGCCATTCGTGCATCCATCTTGACCTCTTATCCTGCCGAATCTCAATTGCAATTTCATCCAGTATCGCGTTGATCTCAGTGAGTTCTTCATCCCATTCTGCGTCACTCATCAACTCTAGGTCCTTTCTTCCAACAAATATACGGCCTTCAGTAGCCATGTCGATGTCCTTGTCTTCTCTCCTAGAAAACCTGATGCTGTCACTCTGTACCTCGAGTGTTTCCAGCTTCCTCCTATAGTCCTGCTGACTGCTTATGGATTGTTGTCTACCTGCAAACAAATCCTTATAGAGTTTCAATACTCGGTCTTCTTCCCTTGCCTCCCTTGCCTGAAATATACAAGCAAGAATCAGGCTCTGATACCAAACTGACGCAGACACACCCCTTGCTCTGCCTCGACAAAGGCCTATGTGTTGACCTCCCAGTCTTAAGGATCATTCAAATTCTAACTTCTGAGTTGGAGTGGCTCTTTTCGATTCCCACTGGAATCTCAAATTCCCGATCCACAGGTCCTTCCTTTTTCCTCACGGCCCCAACACGACCATGAACAATTTCCCCGATTGATAATTTCGGGTTTCGGGGTTTCATGATCCCCGATGTCAAGAGTTCTCTGTCCTCTAGAACCCTCGATCTCCGATGATCCAATTCACCGATACGCGCCTTTACGTGTTAGCCCTCCTGGCTAAACTCCTGGCCCACGTGACCACTATCTCACAAGACTGCAGCCTTATCTTCTATCAGGGTTTCAAACTTTCCTATGTCGAAATGCATAGACACTTTGTCCACGGGATTCCCAATTTCTTGATTTCCCGATTTCCTTCGGATCTCTCGATTGGCCGATTCCCGAAACTCCGATGGAGTCTTCCCTTTTGGGACTTTTTTCGAGATCTTAGATCTTCGCCATGCATCCCCTCAAGATGGACGGCCCTGATCCAATCTCGCGATTTCGGGACTTCTGATGCTCCGGAAGTCTTTTCCTCTGGATCCGCGAAACGCCGAACCCCGATACGCCGAGTTGACTTTTCTATCGGGACTTCTCCGATAGTCTATATCTCTGCCACGTGTCTCCACAAACGGACGACTCAGATTCACTCTCGCTATTTCGAGACTTGAAATGTCCCGACTTTCTCGACCTCGAGAACTCCGATATCCCGAATGCCAATATCTCGATAAGTCAATCCTTTCGAGACTTTCACCCTCTTGTTCACGAAGCTTTTACCCCATGCAACTCTCGACAGATCTGACAACTGTCGGGTACTTGGATCAAGATCCAGCGGTCTAGATCCGTTCTTCTACGCACACTCTGGAGACTAAACTCGGCGCATCTTCACCCGATCCAACGGTTGACGGGTATCTGAGTGAGATCCGACGACTGACGATCTCCTCTCTTGTTCACTCTTCCTACTCTCTCCTGGACGTGAAATCTTCAACGGTCCAGATCTATCGGCTGATCCAACGGCCAATGTTGCTCCTCCCGAGATTTGGCGCTTTCTTCCTGCACTTGGAAGAATTCCAAGTTTCAAAGGCCTCGACCTTTGCCTTCTTTCTCCTCTGCGAACTCCTTTACTTTGAGTTCTCGCCTTCGCGTATGAAAACTCTTGTCTCTCCTGAGATTTATAAAGGTCGTGACAGGGAAAGAAGGACCTATGGATCAGTTTTTGATAGAGATTCCACTGTGGAATCGAAAGAGCCACTCCGACTCGAGGGTAAAATTAGAACGATCCTTAAGACTGGGAGGTCAGCGCAGAGGCCTTTGCTGAGGCAGAGGGTGCAATCTGTGTCAAAATTTCATGATAGAAGTCTAACTTGCATGTACTTTTTGGAATAAGCATGGATAACGTACATGGTATACATTTTTTAGTTGTAGGACGACGAGTTGGGAATCTAAGAAGATGCTAAGGTGACAAATGTGAAGGTGAACAATGGTTTGAAAAGAGGATGGTAAGGCCCAATCAGATGTACACTCTGTAAATAGCATTCTAAATTGGTGTAACATTTGTTTTTGTCTTGTTCTTTCACTTCTCAGGTGTGGGATATTTTATTCCAGAAATTCTCTCCCAAAGAAAGTTGGTCGTCAGTAAGCCTGGAGTGTTGTGTTGATTCTTGGCTCTCTAACAAATCTATTTTATGTCTGAAGGATTTTCAATGTCTCTTCATTTATTTTACTTGGTGAGCCCTTAATCTGAGTATTTTCCAAGAAATGCAATTATCTGTTGAAGTTGTTTATTATTTGGTGGCCAAGGTATCTAAAGAGTTCAAATGCAAGCCCAAAGTGGTCAAGCATCAGGTGCCCTCTATGCCATCCCTTGATTTGGAGACCTCTTGGGGATTTTTTGATGGAGCAAGCCAAGAAAACCCTCCTTGTTGTGGCATTAGGGTTGTGCTTTATTTAAATGGATCCCATTTCTTCCATATTCATTATTCTCCAAGCCCTAGTTTGAATATGAAGGTTGGGTTTGCAACACTGAGGATGCTTTTGTTTCAAGCCAAACAATGTGAAAATTCAAAATTGCAAATAATGGGGGATTAAAAGTGGTGATTGACTAGGAAAATAAAAAGTCTTAGGTGCAAATTATTTGCCTCTCCTCTCTTTTAAACTAGATTGAAGAGATTGAATGGATCTTGTTCTCCCATATTTATCAAGAATTAAACACATGTGTGGATAAGCTCTCCAAGGAGGTCCTTTCTCTCTTAGATGTTGTTAGTTCCTAGGAGTTCTTGGATGATCAAGTCATCCAAGATTTTTATTTTTCCGTATAAATAGGTGTGTTGCTTGGTTATAATTATCCTCTTTTATGTAACCATTTTGGTTGTAAAGCTAGCTCAGTCTAGGAAGGGTTGTCTTTCAGTTATCCTTTTTTGCATGTAAGTATAGGTATAAGATAGGCAATAGCAAGGGAAAAAATATGAGGTATAGATATTCATTATTTTTTGTTGAGGCACTATTAACAGTCGTGATTTAATCCTATATATGTCTTTTTTCAAAAATCCCTTTCGGAAATGTAACATGTATATTTCCGGAAATAAAGAATATTTTTCTTCTTAAAAATATGTATGTATGTATGAATTTTTTTCTTCTTAAAATTATGTATGTATGTATGTATTGAGATTATAGTTTTGTAGTTAACATTGTAGTAACACACACACACGTCAATTGGATTTAGTATCGATGGTTGGGAGGGATGATTTTTATCCTCCAAGAGTACCATCCTAGAAATGAGGGAAAGTTTCCCTAGTGAAATTTACAATAAGTCCTTTAGTCCTATATGTCCTTTACTCCTATATCTTTCCCTATGATGCACACACTATTTTCAATGAAAATATGAGACTATTCCAAATAACTTACTTCCTTTTACAAGGAAGGCTAAAGGTAATGTGAAATAATTTTAGTAATGTGTTTTTTTGTTTTTTTTTTTTATATTTGAGTATGTTATCATGTGTTTAGCACTTTTTTATCTAGATTTTAGAAAGACTTTTTTAACTACATTAGGTAAGATGATGGTGATTAAAGTTGGACTCAACTCTCTTAGGTTGTATATACATTGTTTTCTTAGATTTTGTTTTGATTATTGATCATGTGGCAACTTATTTAAAAAAAAAACATCTTCTCCAATTCTTAAAAGGTCACTGAAAATCTTTTCATGACAAGATGGATGAATCCAATTTAAACTCAAAACAAATAACAATATGTTTCTTCTACAACTACAATGCTCATCATAATGAAAGAGGGAACATGATGAAATCATTGTGAAACAGGAAAGAGGGGACATGATGAAATCATTGTGAAACGGGAAAGAGGAAACACGGTTATATAAAAAAAATTCATAATAATAATAAAAATTTACTCCAATAATTCATTGTTCTAATTCGCTCTGATAATTAAAGATTTTGTAGATATAAGATAATATACTTCTCCCAAAAATGCCATGAAAACATTATCGTTCACGTGCCAGAAAAAACAATAATTTTGATTTTGTTGAGATAGAGGTTGTCTTCTGTCTTTTTCTTACTTTCATTAAGTCAACACAAAATCCAACCATAGAACAATGTGGATGACAACAACTTTGGGATTTGAACATCGAAACTTTACATTCTTAGTTGGCAGATCAGATCAATGACTTAGTCAAATAGTTTGATCGTTTCTTTACATATCAACTCTCACACGCTGCATTCTTCAAGTTCAGTCGGTCGAAAAAGTTACTTCTTATTAATTATTTTATTTCATTGAATTAATGCTGCACTACTTAACTTAGAATGGAAGGACATTTTTGAATGTGGGTTATTAAGCATGCACCACTAAACAGAAGTGGAGGGACATTTTTTAATTTTTCCAATTGCAGAATGATTTTTCCTGTTTTCAGAGTTTAATTTTTGATATTTTGTTTTAAAAAATATATAAAAAAGAAAAAATTGCTTATATTACACAAAAAGATATTTTACTTAGAAAATAATTATTACACAAAAAATTATGTAGAAAATGATAGCAATATGTACAAGGCAAAGAAAAATGTACAATCATGTGTTTATGGGCACTACTAAAACTAAAATCAAATTAAATTAAAATAAGTACAAAGATGTTAGCTCTTATTAAATTAAAATAAGTACAAAGATGTTAGCTCTTGACTTTTTAATTGACAAATAACTTTTGGCATGCACTTGCCAACATATTTCTTCCATCATTGTGATTTTAGGAAGGATGAGATAGAGCTTACATTGTTCTCAAAAATACCTTTGAAATGCATTTTGTTAATACTTAAAAATGTTGAAACTTTAATGCAAGTCCATACACCTAAGAAGAGAGATATACAAACTACTTTAAATCTCCAAGAAGGGTTGATATATAATATGTTTGATGATTTCCTCCCCACACACCAAGCTTTTGTTATATATTAATCCTCTTTTTGTTAACCAAGCCTTTGTTGGAATCTCGATAATCCTCTTATTTATGAATCCAACAACATATCAAACATAATAGACAATTACCCCATACAATTATAGACAATTACCCCATACAATTATAGAAGAATGCTTGAGAGCACAAGATGATGATCACATGTTATACCTTAAGAGACATTCTTGGCATTATTATATACCAAGATATATGGAGGAATTACACTCACATATTGCATGTGGGATAGTATAATTCTCTTTTTTATCATCTCTTTATATAATATTCCTACCAAGAGTAAACTATTCCAAACAAATATGGGATATTTGTTTTATACTCTTTTACATAAGATTGTGGACAGCTTCCGACATAATACAAAGACATTATTACCTTCCAAGGAATATAATATATTCCAACACTCCCCCTTAATACTGACTGGGAGAAAATCCTACACTAATGGAGGAAGGCATCATTACTAATGCTCCCCTTTGATGACAACTTCCCTCATCCCTAACAAAGAGTGAAGATGTACAAACTTTGCCTCTGTCATGGATTTGGTGAAGATATCAGTTGCTTCCTTCTTAGTAGGACAATATGCCAGAGAGATAGTACCATCTGCCACTAGATCATGAATATAATGTGCATCAAGATCAAGATGTTTTGTCTTGGAGTGATATACCAGATTATAAGCAAGTTGTATTGCACCTTGATTGTCACATCTCAAATCTGTGGCGGATTTATGAATCAGTCCAAGATCTGTAAGAACATGGCATAACCAAACTGCTTCTTTAGTTGCTTCTTTGGTTGCTTTGTACTTTGCTTCACAAGAATATAATGCAAGAGTCTTCACCTTCTTACTAGACCAAGAAATTGGACCTGAACCAAGTTGAAATAGATAACCTGCAGTAGATTGCTTGTCTGAACTATAACCTTTCCAATCAGAACTTGTATAACCAAGAAGTGAAATTGTAGCATTGTTTGAATAAAATACACCGTAATTCACTGTCCCTTTTAGTATCACAGAATTCTCTTGGCTTCCTACCAATGACTTTCATGAGGTTGTTGCATGAACTTAGAAACCAGACCGATGACAAAAGAGATATCGGTCCTGCTGTGTGTCAAATATATCAAATTACCCACAAGATGACGGTAGAGTGTAGCATCAACAAAAGGAGTAGTACATTCCAAAGTTAACTTAACACCAGAATGAAATGGTGTGGGAGGGGGTTTACAATCACTCATATGGAAATGAGTCAATAAATCTGTTGCATACTTCGAATGAGAGAGAAAAATACAATCAGCCATATGTCAGATCCGAAGACTCAAGAAATAGTGCAATATGTCGAGATTTGTCATCTAAAACTGCTTTTGAAGATCACTTTTCATATTTTGAATTAATACAAGTTGGATGCCACTGATAATAATATCATCCACATATAAGATAATAATGAGGACATGATCACCAAATTCCTTGACATATAGATTTGGATCCGATATACACCGCTTGAAACCATTCTTCAAGAAATATGCATCAATTTTGTCATACCAAGCCCTCGGTGCCTACTTGAGACCATACAAAGACTTGTGTAATTTGCATACTAATTTAGAGTTTTTAGTAGTAACAAAGCCAAGGGTTGTTGCATATAAATGTCTTCATTAATATCACCATTAAATAAAGCACGTTGAACATCTATTTGGTGTATTTCCAATTTATAAGATGCAACAAGAGATAAAATGGTTCTTATTGTGTTCATTTTAGAAATAGGAGAAAAAGTTTCAATATAATCAATACCTTCTTGTTGATTAAAACCTTTTGCAACTATCCTTTCTCTATATTTTTCAATTTGACCTTCTACAGTAAAATTTGTTATATATACCCATTCACAACCAATTAATTTATTTCCCGGACGAAGGGGAACAAGAGTCCATGTCTTGTTCTTTATTAGAGATTCATACTCAACAACCATAGCTTATTCCCAATGAGGGTGACCCTTAGCTTGATCATAAGTAGTAGGATCATATGTGGCTAATACTTTGGTCATAAGAGAAAAGTTAGATCTAAGCCTACGAGTATCAGAAGGATGATCGATGTTACTACCTACAAGTTCAAGAGTTTTTTGGGCCCAAACAGGAAGATGAGAAGAAACATAAATTACTTTAGGTACTTCGGGATATTCAGGTGGAATACTTGAAGAAGAGGGTGAACTCAGATCAACAATAGGCACAGAGCTGGAAGAAGAGCTGACAGATATAGGTGTAACATGAGACAATGGCACATTCAAGGTAACATGAGGTTCAACAGACTTAGGTGGTGGAGAGACTTCATTGAAGTGAACATCTCATTGAATAATGACACTTTGGGTAGAAGGGTCAAACAACCTATGATCTTTACAATCTTCAGCATAACCAATGAAAATACATTTATGAGACTTGGGTTCTAACATTTTAAGTTTTTCATCAAGAATATGAGCCTAACATTCACTGCCAAATATCTTAAAGTTAGTTATGTCGGGTTTTCTTCCATTCCCTTTTTCCTTAGGGGTAACATGTATGACTGATTTTGTAGGAATTTTTTTTAAAATAAAGTTAGCACAACAAATGGATTCATCCCAAAATATTTTTATGTAATCCTTTAGAATATAGCATACATCTAGCCATTCAACCAAAGTCCTATTTTTTCTTTCAACAGCCCCATTTTGTTTAGGCATATAAGGAACAATATTTTGATGTTGAGTGTCATGCTTAGACAAATATGCATCAAATTATTTGTTAATGAATCCCCCCCCATTATATGATCTCAAAGTTTTAATACTTTTACTAGATTCTTTTTCAGCAAAGGATTTCAATTCTTGAAATTTAGCAAAGGTTTCACTTTTATGTTTCATAAAATAAACTCATGATTTTCTACTAAAGTCATCAATAAAAGTAAGAAAATAAACTGCATGAGATAGAGGATTTTCAAGAGAACCACAAATATCAATATGAATAAATTGCAATGGTTCTTTAGCACACCAAGCTTTACCTTTTTCAAACATTTCTCTATGATGTTTACCAAGTACACAGCCTTCACAAACACCTTTAGTAGATGAAATATTAGGCAATCCATGTACCATTTTAGATAACAATTTCATTTTACCATAATTCAAGTGACTTAATCTTGCATGCCATAGTTGACTTAATTCATCAACGTGAGCCACACGAGAATAAAATGGTTGTCTTTTAATTTAATTAAAACCAACAAACTTATATAAACCAGTGTCATGATCAACAAGACCTGAAGAAACTACTTTGAAATTTTGGTTGAAATCTTTAAGAACATATTTATCTGGTCAGGATTCAAATTTATATCCTTTCTAACATGCACGATTAATAGAAAGCAATTTGATGGACATGTTTTGAACATGAAAAACATCTTCTAATTGACCATTAGTAACTTTAACATTACCAAAACCAATTATGTCAAGTTGTTTACCATCACTAATAGACACTTTATTAGATGAGTGCTTATTATTGTCATAAGATGTAAATCAAGAAGAATTCTCTGTCATATGTTTAGATGCGTGAGAATCTATTATCCATTCCACAATAGAAGAATTACTAGATTGAAAAAAAGACACATAAAGTTATTTGTTGTTCATTAGAAGCCTGCTTTTTAGCCTTAACATTTAAGCATTTTCCTTCATAGAAACTCTTTTCAGGATGATTAGTTTTACCACAATCCTTACAAGGATCATATACTTTCATCTTCTTACTAACTTCATGAGTAACATTAGAATCATTACCAGAATTATTAGTTGAAGAGTTTTAACAAGAACCTTTAGTATTAGGCTGAAAGTTTTCCTTAGGATTCTTATTATTATGTGTCATTAGAGCTTTATGAGAAGTTAATTGACCTGAAGCAATCAACATTTCTTTCTCATTTATCAACCCTTTACAAAATTCATCAAAAGTAGGTTTCATGGTACCTTTATACATTTCAATATCCCTATTCCTAGTTTGGATGAACATGTTAAAACAAGATGGCAATTTATGTTCTACAAGAATGATTAATGCAGTATCAGTCTTCTTATAATCTTTACCACAATTGTTTAATTTTTCATTTAAGGTTTCCAGTTCAACAATATAGAGTTCTATCCTATCAAAATTATTAGGATCTAGCTCATAGATTTTCTTCTCTAGGTAATAGGCAGATACATCATCTAATATATCAAATAGAGAAGCAAGAATTTTCCATACCTCAACCAGGTTGTCTTATGCCTCAATATTTACTTGAAGACTATCTGATATTGTTTTTCCAATGAGCCCTCTTGTTTGATCACATATTTGTTTCCCAAATAACTAAATCTTTAGCATTAGTGGGCTTCTTATGCTCACCATTAACCAACCTCTAGAGATTCTTGCTCCTGAGAACATCAATAATTTTTCTCTTCCATGCAAGATAGTTAGAACCAACAAGTTCATGAACATAAACTACTTTTGAAGTCACTATGATGAAAAACTTAACAAGACATAAACCCTAATAGACATGTTAGGAAAAAAAAGTGAGTAAACTGAAAAGATCTTACCAATTTTATTATTATTATTTAAAGTAGATCAAGGGTTTTGAGCCGAAAATTTGAAATGATCATAACATGATCAATATAGCTTAGAATTGTTATTATAACCTATTTATGGAAATGACATGGTCATTCTGCATTCATCGACATAGGCCAAATAAGAATATGTATATTCTGTCAAAAGATATCAACTCTGCAATATTTCCGTTTGTACGAAAAATTTATGAAAAATAGTTGATTTTAAATCAAAGATATCTCTGCTTTCCGAACATGAAATCAGATGATTTTTTTTTTCAAACCACATATTATTTAGCGAGGAACTCAGATATGTATTTTTTTTTCATATTCTACACCAAAAGTTTCAGAATTGGATTTGAAAATTGTGACCTCAATTTTTCCTGCAAAAAAAAAAAAACTAGATCTAAAAACAAAACTAGATCTGAATAATCGAGAGATAGATCTCCTTTAGGAGAATCAAATTTTCATATAGATATATAGAAAAAAAAAAATCAAGGAACCTACAAAAAATCTACAAAATAGGGGTTAGGGTATAAAAACAAAACTCAAACATGTAGAATCATGCTCAGATCTGAAGAGAACACTAATGGCTACTAGATTTGATGGAAAATATACAAAAAGTAGCAACACCAAAAATAAAATATGAAGATAATCGTGTTGGATAAAACTATAGAAGATGGTATATCATAGCCACCAAGCTTTGATACCATGGGAGAAATCAAAAATCGAAAAGGGTTGTCTTCTATTATCTCCAGAAATCTCCTTCAATCTTACAAGAGAGAAACTCCACAATTACCAAGCACAAGATGATGATCACATGTTATAACTTAAGAGGCACTCTTAGCATTATAATATACCAAGATATATGGATGAATTACTCTCACATATTACATGTGAAATAATATAATTATCCTTTTTATCATCTCTTTATATAATATTCCTACCAAGAATAAACTATTCCATAATAAATATGGGATATTTGTCTTATACTCTTTTACATAAGATTGTGGAGAATTTTCGACATAATACAAATACATTATTACCTTCCAAGGAATATAATATATTCCAACACTCAAGGTGTTTGTTCCTAATAACACTTCATGCCTTAGGTTCCCTTTATCTTCATCAAATGGACATGTAAATGAATTTTCCAATTTATCATCATTCAATGGTTTTCCTTCAAGATTATCTCTCTTAATAATCCATAAAATTCCATGTATATTCCACTAGAACAACTCACCACAAAAAATCTTATATCATTTTCAAAATATTGTATTATCATATTTATTTCCTTAGCTCAGAGATTTATTATCACTAGCTTATTGCTCAAATTAATGAAATGCAAAAATTAAAGACTAAGAAAATGAACACACCATCCACACAAATGGACACAATATGTATCATAGGAAACCCAAAATGGGAGAAAACCCATTTCTCCTCTCTTTTATTCAATTATGAAAATGCAATTACAAAGAAAAAGACACTCACTATGGATTTTCCCTTGACATTGTGGCCTAAATGACTGCTATATAATCTTCCTCCTCCTCTATTTTTCTCTCAAATTCCACTCCTAGATTATCTTCTCAACTGTGGAACAAGTACAATTCTAAATAATGCAACCCCCTCTCTTCCTAGTGGCTTAGTATTTAACATAGCCTGATAGTCGTCTAAGGTTAGGGTTTTTGCATGCCTTAAACATCAATCAATGATAAGATTTTAGAAATTCTAGAATATTCTTATAAGTAGCACGTGACTAGCCCCACATGTGTGAGTAATGGAGGTTGGTGTGGCATCCACTCAGTACCATGGTGGTCAATAAGGTAGGTCAACTTGCGATAGGTATAACTTCCACATATGAGCTTTGATTGAGGTGATCTTTGCACTCTTGGAAAGGTATTGGCATGTAGAAAAATGTTGGGGGACCACAAGATATTCTCACAAATTTTTGACCCCCCAAAAATAAGATTTGATTCTTTAAAATGGTTATAGAAGTTTCTAGACCCCAAATCTCCAAATCGGGACCTTTCACTAAAATGGGCCCTGCAAGCCAACTCCTCTTATTTTTCCACCCAAAAGTACCAAGATAGATGAAAAATTATATAAAGATTCAATTTGAATCATACCTCCTCATTTTGGGAGGATTTTGGTCCCAAAAATATTTTACTAAATGAGGTGAGGAAATTTTTCCTCTAACTTCTCCTTGGAGTACCATTTTTCCTTGCCAGGAAGTTGTCATTTCAATCGGATCTACCAAAGGTCATGTTGTTGTTGTTTGGTAGTTATAGACTTCTTCTACAAAATGGTATCTTATACCAACTCTACTTGAACTTCTGGTGCTAAGTCATTTCTTGTAGGTAAGACCTATTCCTTAGTTTGATGATCCAACATGGAAGGCTAATAGAGTTTCATATTCTCTACATTCACATATGAGTAAATGTGCATATATGGGGGTAGACTAAGTCTATATGAATTATCATTCACCTTCTCTTATATCTCAAAAATACCATACCATAAAGCCTTGAACTTCTTACCAAGACCATGTAACCTTTATTTATCTAGCTATAACCATACTCTGTCTCCCATCGTGAATTTTTTTTTAGTTCCATGTTGATCATGTCTAGCCTTGTACCATTCTTGTGACTTCTTAAGCATCTCATGTACTTGCAAATGGATCTATCTAATATTTTCAACAAATTTATCACCGTTCAATGCTTCTCCTATGATTTCTTACCTCACTCCTCCTTGTTGTCCATAGACAACATCTAATGGAGAAGGGAACAAATATCCAAAGCAAGTTTCAAAAGGTGACTCACCGTTAAAAGTATGGAATACGAGTGTTGAATTTAGATCAAATTTTCATCCTAGGTATGTGAATGCTTTTGATTATGACCCCTCAAAGGATACACCAAAGTCCTGTTGAATACTATTATCATCCCATTGGTCTATGGGTGGAATGTTATATATCTCTTCAACTTGGTGTCCATATTTTCCCAAGGTGTAGTCCAAAAGGCATTGAGAAATATAGTGCCCCTATTTGAGACGATTCTCCTTGGCATCCCAAAGTGCATTCAAACTAGTTCAAAGAAAATTATTTCTTCTTATTGCACTTTGATGGTCTGCTTATAAGTCATAAGAATTCACATCTGTTGACCCTATTAATTACCATGAACAAATAGTCATATCCGTTCCCATTTTTTGGAAAACCACTGAAAAAATGCATGGAAATTCTTTCCCAGTGTTCAATGGCTATAGGTAAGGGATGGTATAAAATTGTATTCATATTACTGGGATTGTTGGTACAATAAAGCATGCATCCTATAATATATTGAGCTAAATATTTTGGCATTATGGGCCAATACACATGCCTTTGTAAGTTTACAATTGTCTTCCCAACACCAAAATTCCCTACAACCTTGGAGGCATGAGGCTCTTTAATAAGATGCAATATTTCACCTTTAGGAACACAAAGCTTGTCTAGAACATAGATCTTCTCTAGCTTATACAAAAATCCATTCTAGAGATGATAGTTGACCTTACTATCACCTTCTTATAGATGAATTTGATTCTATAGCTACTGGAAGACCTCTTTTAAGTCCTCATATTTTATGTATGCCTCTTTGTACACATCATGGATAAAAGGATCCATGTGCATAAGAGTTCCCAAAATTGTAATCCTAGATGTGGGTGGCCTTGAAAGAATGTATGACAACTTATTAGTGTTTCCCTTATTATATTTGATAACTAGATGAAACTACTGGAAAAATCCCATCCACTTGTAATGTCTATTTTTTTGTAGCTTACTTTGTGCTTGAAAATACTACAATGGTTGGTGATTAGTGTGGATAATGGTTTCCTTTCCCATCAGATAATGCTTCCATTTTTATTAGGTTAAATGAGGGCATAGGTTTCTTTATCATATGTAGGGTAGTTCAGAACTCCCCCATGAAACATTTTTGAATGATAGCATATTGGCTTACCTCCTTGCATCAATACCACTCCCATAACATATTCTCTTTCATCCATCTCAACTTTGAAGGGCTTCTATAAGTTAGGTAATGAAATAATGGGTGCTTGAATGATCTTATATTTATGCTCGTCTAATAATTTTTGTTGATTCTTTCCCCACTGGAAACAATTGTCGCTAGTTTTTATGGCATGAAGTGCCACAACTATCATTGCAAAGGATGCTATGAACATTTGTAGGTACTACGCTACCCCAACAAATCTCCTAATTGCAGTGACATTAGTAGGAACTGGTCACTTGATGATGGCCTCCATGTTTGTAGGATATATCTTGAGTTCCCCTCCATTGATAATGTACCCTAAATACACCAATGAATACTAAGAAAACTCTTGTTTCTTAAGGTTATCCAATAGTTGATGATTTTTCATAGTCTCTAACACCTACATAAGATGTGATATGTGCTCTTCCAAGTAGATCTATAAACCAATATGTCATCCAAATACACTATTACAAATTAATCTAAATAGGGATGTAATACGTCATTCATCAAGCATATAAACACAATTGGTGCATTACATAAACCAAAAGGCATGACCAACCATTGATATAGACCTTGCCTTGTCTTGAATGTGGTCTTCCATGTGTCTTATTCTTTAATGCATACCTGGTGGTATCCCTATTTGAGATCCAACTTGGTGAAGTACTTGGCATGTTGTAGCTGGTGTTGGGACTATTTTCTCACTTGGGTGAGAAAACAATATTCCCTTAAGTGTCAAGTTAGGCTATTCTTAGCATCACAGTGAATGAAGTTAGATGGTAAGTGAACCATAATGAAAGATAAAATTAAAATAAATATAAACAAGAGGATGCATGAAGAACAACGCACAAAAACTAAAAACTAAAAAAAATGAGAATCGTCACCAATTGTAAGGCTTGTATTGATAACACAATGGGGAAATTAGAGAGCTAATGAGTTCCCTTCTTCCTCCTTGCGAGGGTCCTTATTGTTCCCAATGAGGACCTTCTTCCTTCTCTTACAAAATGAAAATGGATTGAGGTATTGTATCCAAAATCTCAAAGGGTGAGAAGTTTTTCACACCAAACAAAGCTTGGTAATGGATGTTTGGATGAACTTGGAGAATTATGGGCTCTCAAGATTCAAACTAACAACATGACACTACAATGAATGTCTTCTCTTTGTGCATACCCAAGGCATCCTTTTATAGGTTCCTTCCAATATTTTTTCTATCTAGTTCTCAATGTGAAAGGAGATCCTCCATAGAGGTGAATCCCCTATCCTTTTATTGGTCCGAAAGATATTCATAGGACTAGATAGTTGGCCTCATGAAGTACACCTAAGTTGAGGGTATGTGATATCCAAGCGGGTACATTAATGCACCATTTTTAGGATTGACACAGGTCTTTCTGATGACATTCGCGTTGAATACACTAATGACACATATTTTCATTTGTTAACCTACATTGCCACACGATAATAGTGCAAAAATGTCTTTGATATCCCGCACTAAAATCCAAGAACCCACTTTCCATAGTTTTTGACTTTGATGAATGGAACCTGCTAATGTTGAGGGTATGTTATTTGGTGTGTTGAATTGATGACTTCTCTAATGATTAGTTGTATAGTTTATTGAGTGATTTTTAAGTGATAATAGATGTCCCTTGATGTGTGAGGTTAGGAGCAAATGTATAGTCGAAATAAATCATCATTTATTTTTCTTGGTGTAGTGACTTCTTGTAAGGAAATGGGAGAAGGTTGGAGGAGAACTTTAAGGATGATATGTTGGAGGGGATAGGCGAGACCTATTTATATCCAAATTTCCTTGAAAATAATAAGGATATTTATACAAACAAAGTGGGCATGCCCCATGCTTATGCCATAAAACCATAAATAAGGAACTCTAACCGAAATCTTGTTGAAGTGGAGATCTGCAGCGCCCTTGGGGGCATTGGTAATGAGAAATGATGGTTTTGAGATTAGAAATTTCCATGAATCTTGGAGTGAACAACTGTAATGGGTGTTTGTGACTCAGAAGCATTGATTGCTTGTAAAATTCATTGGTCTTTAATTGGTAATGAGAACTGCAATTGTCTCATAATAAGACCCACTGTAATATGAAACTATGTTGATGTAGAATATTACGGGGTCAATGGAATCAAAGAGAAATAATGACTCTCTCTGTCTCATCCGAGACTTTGAATTTTTAATGTAATGAGAGCTAATATACCATCTCCTTCTTGAAAAATTGTGCTAATGTCAATAGGTAGGGAGCCACGACTACAAGAAGCAAAATGCTCCTTGAAATCAACTGATCAAATATGGTATTAGGTACTGACTTGTAATGAGGTTCATGGATTGGTAAAATGGACGAAGTCAAGAATGCATGAGACTCAAAAACTTCCCTTGGTTGGGGCATTAGTGATGGTGGGGGTATGGAAACAACCTTAAAACATAATCTGGTGTCAGGGGGACAACCAGATATTGGGATAAGGTGTGTTAATTGATGAGGCTACAAAAATAGGCGGTGGATAGGTAAAAACTCGAAGATCTTTGACAAAGAGTGTTGGGATACTCAAGGTTTGGCTAGTGAGAGGGAATTTTGTAGACAACTTTGGAATATAAATTCCCAAACCAAGGGTGACGGGGGTTTCCACTAGGTAAAAAAACACCATTGGATGTGATGGACTGAATCTATGTACTTGATGAAAATCAAAAGGTACGTTATACAATTAGAAAATGAATAAAAAATGAATTTGGGTGAATATACACATAAAAAAAGGGTGCCCTAGTCGAAATATGGCTTGGCCTGATTGGGGAACAAGTATCTGAGAACAACTAATGGAGGGTGGGGGGCCCATGGCTAGGTTTTTGTATTAGGTGAATGGATGAAGGATCGATATACATATGGGAAATTGATCTTGGATGAGATGAGGGGCCAATGAAAATGTGGGGATACATTCAACATAATCAATCGAAGCATGACATAATATGGGAGTCTATAAGGGGAAGGATAGAAATATGATGAGAAGAAGTATGAGGTTCATTCTCTAAAGAGAAAACTACCTAGACTCTTGTTCCTATGGGGTGAATACATCATAAGTATTGATTTTCTTAGGGAAAAATATATGTGAGACAACTCATGAAGGTGGGAAGACTACCAGTTGACAATGCCACGATGCAGATGAGGTGGAGGTACTGTAGTGCTAGGTGCTCGGACCTTAAATGTAAATGTCAGAGGGTGATACTGGAAAATGAAACTATTCACATAGGTATTAATTACATTCCAGTTTGAGAACACAAACCTGAAGGAACCATGTGATGAAAAAATAGTCTGAATTATGAGCTTGCAAGTGACCACTTGCATAAGAAATCAAATACCCAAAGTGAAAAATATATGTTTGAATCAAGAGTATGCTATGGAAATTTGATAAAATGTACAATAAACAAGTGTACCTATGCCCGAGATATCGATGATGGGCCCCCAGGACAAATGTGTAAATTAGGAATAAGACCATACCAGTGTGTAAAATGGAGCTTTAGGATAGTGCATGCATGAAGGGTTGGAAAAACCAAGCTTGTGGGATCCTATACAAGAGGCTAGTAGTTTGGGCTCTGCGAGTATAAATGGCCATGGGGTCCATTATGCCATTGCATTTGTACCTGTGGTGACTAGGCTCAAACATTATATTAAACAACATCAAGTGAATTTGGAAACTGTGAGAGATCAATTTGGATTTGTGAGAGAGAACGATAAGAGGCCTTTACCTCCTATTGTTTTTAGAAATTTTTTATTTTGTGTTTGGGGTATTACGACCCTATTTGTGTGAAAAAAAGGACAACAACATGGGAAATTGGGAGATACCTTCTCCAAATAGTGTGAGTATAACCTAATCTCCAACATTGTATGGCATGGGGGATGGGTGCATAGTCGCATCAATGTTGGTGCTATTGTCAGACTACTTCTTGTGCAGAGTGGCGCGACTGTTGTAATAATAGTCATGCTGATTGTCGTGACCATTCAAAGGACAATCACGTCGATCAGGGAAACTATTAGGGTGACATCAAAGATGCTATCAACATGAATTTGTAGCGTACAAACACACTGATCAACGTGATTGTTGCAACTGACAGTCATGCTAGTAACTTGAAACAGATTTTTCGATGATTTTTGGTAATGAAGGTTAGCTAATCATGATATTTTTGTATGGTGCGGGTGGTGCATGAGATTGGAGAGTATGTTGGTCCACTAGAGGGAGTGGGACTGGGAGGTCCTATGGATGAAGGTGGGGGGGTTGCTAGGTTTTTCTTTCAGTTGGCCAATTTTGGCCTGCTAAATTTTTTTGACTACACACCTTACGGTCCTAGGAAGAATTATTGAATTTCATGATTGACATGTGGTGCCCTGAACACCGAGAATTTTTGGCTGTATGCAAACATAAGGTGATTCTGTCCATGAAGATGAATATTTATTTTTTGACTGGACTCTCCATCAAGAGGGTGGAGATAGAGGCACAACCTCGTAGGATGGTGGGGCCATAGTACATGAGATAGTTTCTCGTCACTACTCCACCCATAATCCATTGACGGGTGGGGCAATTCATATGGTGGCCATTGATTCATTGTTGAAGTGGGTGGTGGTCGTGATGGTGGTGAGGATCTATGGTGCGCATATGCGAGTGGTGGAGAGAGTACTGAATGGTGAGGCCTTTTCCCGGGCACAGTTGATGCGATAGAGTAGACTGGGGAGTTTGCATTCGGGTCAGTGTTGTGTGGATTTTTCTTGGAGCGGGTGGTGCTCCTATGGATGCATTTGGTTCTGAGGAATATCCCACAATGATAGCATCATCTAAGGCGGTGGGAATGTATATTATCACACCATGGTGGTGGGGATGTCGAACAATATTTCATAGAGGATTTTTGAGAGATTTTGGTTGCACACTCCACAGGTAATTTTAGAGTTTCCCTATGTTAGTATGAACTACTAGCATGATCCAGAGATGGTCCTCCCTCCTGGGGAGGACTGGGATAGGCGAGGTGAGAACTTGTATATTTTGTTTTCATATTTATGGGTTTGATATGATTTTGATGCATAGAACTGATGGTAAACTATGCTCTATGATCGTAGATGTTCAACCGGGAGGACAAGAGGCTAGGGTGGTATGTGAGCATGCACCAAGGGCCCCTGAGGGCCAGTCTGGGATAGTCGACACTCAGTTCCATGATGATACAGAGGATGGACATTCCCATGCTCTAGTCGAGGGAGCTGGGATTGATTCAAACTTGCAACAACAGATGGAGGATCTATGCCAGTGCTTTGAGCAGGTTCTACAGGGTATGCCTAAGGGGGATTGGGTTCGTATCCATGATGAGTAGGTCCTGGAGAGGTGTGTGGGAGGAATCCCCAAGTGGATAGTTTTGGTGAGGTGTGTCATTATTGTTGGGGCGATGGCGACATTACATTTGAGGCCTCCTTCAGGTAGAGTTCCATCTATTAGAGGATGACCAGTAGTAGATCCACCCACAAGTGGTTTTCTAGGATTGGAGGAATTATAGGTGATTCATGATTTGTATGGGCAAGGCCCAATTTTTGTAGCATCATTGTATAGGGGAAGATTCCCCCATTTTGTATATCAGCACTATGATGAGTATTGACTAGGACTCTATTGAGGGCCAACTATATTGTGGCTATTTTGTTTTTTTGAAAATGATGACTATATATATATATACCGATGGTGTTTCTTTTTATGGTGTTGTTTACATATGTGTTTCATGATTTATGTTTGTTTGATTTGAGATATGATGAGTGAGACAAACCATAAAAAAATAAATATAATTAATGTGATAAATGACAATCTAAAACTTCATTAGCCATGTGATTTGCAACTTGATTTAGAATTCTAGGAATATGTGTGAATGTGATGGATTTGAATTTCGTGATAGAAGTATAACTTGCATGTACTTTTCAGAATAATCATGGATCATGTACATGGTATACATTTTTTAGTTGTAGGACGACAAGTTGGGAATCTAAGAAGATTCTAAGGTGATGAATGTGAAGGTGAACAACAACATCCAGGAGACCAATCACGACAACATATTAAGCTTGGTTGTTTGTAGTTTGTCCTAAACATATACCACTAGAGTGGAGTAGTGTATGCATAGGGGTATAAACGGTCAAAGCTACCGAAGTGATATTTTGAGTCCATCGACTAACACCATCAACATACCCGATGTGGTAAGTCAATGAATGATTCATCTAACAAAGAAAGCAATACAAAGGATCAGACATGTGATGAGGATGTGAAGGAGTGTGAAAAAAGATTAAAAACTCTAGAAAAATATGTACATGAAGAAAGCCAAAGAAGGGTGGATACTTTATGGGTAGAAATTCTTCAAGTATAACCCATTAATAGGGACAATGTTTTGAAAAGAGGATGGCAAGGCCTAAGCAGATGTACACTCTGTAAACGAGATTCTAAATTGGTGTAACATTTGTTTGTGTCTTGTTCTTTCACTTCTCAGGTGTGGGATCTTTTATCCCATAAATTCTCTCCCAAAGCAAGTTGGTCGTGAGTAAGGCTGGAGTGTTGTGTTCATTCGTGGCTCTCTAATACATCTATTTCATGTCTGAAGGGTTTTCCATGTCTCTTCATTTACTTTACTTGGTGAGGCCGTAATATGAGTATTTTTGAGGAAATGCAATTATCTGTTGAAGTTTATGATTTGGTGGCCAAGGTATCTAAAGAGTTTGAATGCAAGCCTAAAGTGGTCAAGCATCATGTGTCGTTTATTCCAAACCTTCACTTGGACACCCCTTGGGGATTTTTTGATGGAGCAAGCCAAGGGAACCCTCCTTGTTGTGGCATTAGGGTTGTGCTTTATTTAAATGGATCCCATTTCTTCCATTTTCGTTATTCTCCAAGCCCTAGTTTGAATATGAAGGTTGGGTTTGAAACACTGCTGATGCTTTTGTTTCAATCCAAACAGTGTGAAGTTTCAAAATTGCAAATAATGGGGGATTAAAAGTGGTGATTGACTAGGAAAATAAAAAGTCTCAGGTACAGACTATTCGCCTCTCCTCTCTTTTAAACCAGATTCAAGAGATTGAATGGATCTTGTTCTCTCATATTTATCGGGAATTAAGCATAGGTGTGCATAAGCTCTCCAAGGAGGCCCCTTTTCTCTTAGATGGTGTTGTCAATTCCTAGGAGTTCTTGGATGATCAAGTCATCCAAGATTTTTATTTTTTCGTATAAATATGTGTGTCGCTTGGTTAGAATTATCCTCTTTTATGTAACCATTTTGGTTGTAAAGCTAGCTCAGTTGAGAAAAGATTATCTTTCAATTATCCTTTTTTGTATGTAAGTATAGGTATAAGATAGGCAATAGCAAGGGAAAAATTATGAGGTCTAGATATTCATTATTTTTTGTGGAAGCACTGTTAACAGTCATGATTTACTCTCGAATATGTTTTTTTTCAAGAAGCCTTTCAGGAATGTAACATGTATATTTCCCACCAGAAAATAAAGAATTTTTTTCTTCTTAAAAATATGTATGTATGTATGTATGTATTGAGATTATAGTTTTGTAGTTAACATTGTAGTGACACAGCTCTCCCTTGAAAGGGAAAGTTTCCCTAGTGAAATTTAGTGAAATTTACAGTACCTCATTTACTCGTATATATTTCCCTATGATGCACACACTATTTTCAATGAAAATATGAGACTATTCCAAATAGCTTACCTGGTCTTACAAGGAAGGCTAAAGGCAATGTGAAATAATTTTAGTAATGTGTTTTGGTTATTTTTTTTATTTGCATTTTTATTATATTTGAGTATGTTATCATGTGTTTAGCACTTCTTTATGTATATTTTAGAAAGACTTTTTTTACTACATTAAGTCAAATGGTGGTGATTAAAGTTGGGCTCAACCCTCTTGGATTGTATATACATTGTTTTTTTTTTTTTCAGATTTTGTTTTGATCATTGATCATGTGACAACTTCTTTTTAAAAAAGAACATCTTCTCCAATTCTAAGAAAGTCACTGAAAATCTTTTCAGGACAAAATGGATGAATCCAATTGAAACTCAAAACAAACAATATGTTTCTTCTAAAACTACAATGTTCATCATAATGAAAGAGGGGACATGATGAAATCATTGTGAAACAGGAAAGAGAGGACATGATGAAATCATTGTGGAAGAGGAAAGATGGTTTTATAAAAATAATAATAATAAAAATTTACACCAATAATTCATTCTTCTAATTCGCTCTGATAATTAAAGATTTTGTAAATATAAGATAATATACTTCTCCCAAACATGCCATGAAAACATCATCGTTCCCGTGCCATAAAAAACAATAATTTTGATTTTGTTGAGATAGAGGTTGTCTTCTGTCTTTTTCTTACTTGCATTAAGTCAACACAAAATCCAACCATAGAACAGTGGAATGTAAAATCATGTTGTGAGTTGCTGAAATATACAGTACCCAAAGAACAATGTGGAAGACA
>ML803268.1:252853-280347 GCA_009831015.1 Picea engelmannii
CTTAGGATTCTTATTATTATGTGTCATTAGAGCTTTATGAGAAGTTAATTGACCTGAAGCAATCAACATTTCTTTCTCATTTATCAACCCTTTACAAAATTCATCAAAAGTAGGTTTCATGGTACCTTTATACATTTCAATATCCCTATTCCTAGTTTGGATGAACATGTTAAAACAAGATGGCAATTTATGTTCTACAAGAATGATTAATGCAGTATCAGTCTTCTTATAATCTTTACCACAATTGTTTAATTTTTCATTTAAGGTTTCCAGTTCAACAATATAGAGTTCTATCCTATCAAAATTATTAGGATCTAGCTCATAGATTTTCTTCTCTAGGTAATAGGCAGATACATCATCTAATATATCAAATAGAGAAGCAAGAATTTTCCATACCTCAACCAGGTTGTCTTATGCCTCAATATTTACTTGAAGACTATCTGATATTGTTTTTCCAATGAGCCCTCTTGTTTGATCACATATTTGTTTCCCAAATAACTAAATCTTTAGCATTAGTGGGCTTCTTATGCTCACCATTAACCAACCTCTAGAGATTCTTGCTCCTGAGAACATCAATAATTTTTCTCTTCCATGCAAGATAGTTAGAACCAACAAGTTCATGAACATAAACTACTTTTGAAGTCACTATGATGAAAAACTTAACAAGACATAAACCCTAATAGACATGTTAGGAAAAAAAAGTGAGTAAACTGAAAAGATCTTACCAATTTTATTATTATTATTTAAAGTAGATCAAGGGTTTTGAGCCGAAAATTTGAAATGATCATAACATGATCAATATAGCTTAGAATTGTTATTATAACCTATTTATGGAAATGACATGGTCATTCTGCATTCATCGACATAGGCCAAATAAGAATATGTATATTCTGTCAAAAGATATCAACTCTGCAATATTTCCGTTTGTACGAAAAATTTATGAAAAATAGTTGATTTTAAATCAAAGATATCTCTGCTTTCCGAACATGAAATCAGATGATTTTTTTTTTCAAACCACATATTATTTAGCGAGGAACTCAGATATGTATTTTTTTTTCATATTCTACACCAAAAGTTTCAGAATTGGATTTGAAAATTGTGACCTCAATTTTTCCTGCAAAAAAAAAAAAACTAGATCTAAAAACAAAACTAGATCTGAATAATCGAGAGATAGATCTCCTTTAGGAGAATCAAATTTTCATATAGATATATAGAAAAAAAAAAATCAAGGAACCTACAAAAAATCTACAAAATAGGGGTTAGGGTATAAAAACAAAACTCAAACATGTAGAATCATGCTCAGATCTGAAGAGAACACTAATGGCTACTAGATTTGATGGAAAATATACAAAAAGTAGCAACACCAAAAATAAAATATGAAGATAATCGTGTTGGATAAAACTATAGAAGATGGTATATCATAGCCACCAAGCTTTGATACCATGGGAGAAATCAAAAATCGAAAAGGGTTGTCTTCTATTATCTCCAGAAATCTCCTTCAATCTTACAAGAGAGAAACTCCACAATTACCAAGCACAAGATGATGATCACATGTTATAACTTAAGAGGCACTCTTAGCATTATAATATACCAAGATATATGGATGAATTACTCTCACATATTACATGTGAAATAATATAATTATCCTTTTTATCATCTCTTTATATAATATTCCTACCAAGAATAAACTATTCCATAATAAATATGGGATATTTGTCTTATACTCTTTTACATAAGATTGTGGAGAATTTTCGACATAATACAAATACATTATTACCTTCCAAGGAATATAATATATTCCAACACTCAAGGTGTTTGTTCCTAATAACACTTCATGCCTTAGGTTCCCTTTATCTTCATCAAATGGACATGTAAATGAATTTTCCAATTTATCATCATTCAATGGTTTTCCTTCAAGATTATCTCTCTTAATAATCCATAAAATTCCATGTATATTCCACTAGAACAACTCACCACAAAAAATCTTATATCATTTTCAAAATATTGTATTATCATATTTATTTCCTTAGCTCAGAGATTTATTATCACTAGCTTATTGCTCAAATTAATGAAATGCAAAAATTAAAGACTAAGAAAATGAACACACCATCCACACAAATGGACACAATATGTATCATAGGAAACCCAAAATGGGAGAAAACCCATTTCTCCTCTCTTTTATTCAATTATGAAAATGCAATTACAAAGAAAAAGACACTCACTATGGATTTTCCCTTGACATTGTGGCCTAAATGACTGCTATATAATCTTCCTCCTCCTCTATTTTTCTCTCAAATTCCACTCCTAGATTATCTTCTCAACTGTGGAACAAGTACAATTCTAAATAATGCAACCCCCTCTCTTCCTAGTGGCTTAGTATTTAACATAGCCTGATAGTCGTCTAAGGTTAGGGTTTTTGCATGCCTTAAACATCAATCAATGATAAGATTTTAGAAATTCTAGAATATTCTTATAAGTAGCACGTGACTAGCCCCACATGTGTGAGTAATGGAGGTTGGTGTGGCATCCACTCAGTACCATGGTGGTCAATAAGGTAGGTCAACTTGCGATAGGTATAACTTCCACATATGAGCTTTGATTGAGGTGATCTTTGCACTCTTGGAAAGGTATTGGCATGTAGAAAAATGTTGGGGGACCACAAGATATTCTCACAAATTTTTGACCCCCCAAAAATAAGATTTGATTCTTTAAAATGGTTATAGAAGTTTCTAGACCCCAAATCTCCAAATCGGGACCTTTCACTAAAATGGGCCCTGCAAGCCAACTCCTCTTATTTTTCCACCCAAAAGTACCAAGATAGATGAAAAATTATATAAAGATTCAATTTGAATCATACCTCCTCATTTTGGGAGGATTTTGGTCCCAAAAATATTTTACTAAATGAGGTGAGGAAATTTTTCCTCTAACTTCTCCTTGGAGTACCATTTTTCCTTGCCAGGAAGTTGTCATTTCAATCGGATCTACCAAAGGTCATGTTGTTGTTGTTTGGTAGTTATAGACTTCTTCTACAAAATGGTATCTTATACCAACTCTACTTGAACTTCTGGTGCTAAGTCATTTCTTGTAGGTAAGACCTATTCCTTAGTTTGATGATCCAACATGGAAGGCTAATAGAGTTTCATATTCTCTACATTCACATATGAGTAAATGTGCATATATGGGGGTAGACTAAGTCTATATGAATTATCATTCACCTTCTCTTATATCTCAAAAATACCATACCATAAAGCCTTGAACTTCTTACCAAGACCATGTAACCTTTATTTATCTAGCTATAACCATACTCTGTCTCCCATCGTGAATTTTTTTTTAGTTCCATGTTGATCATGTCTAGCCTTGTACCATTCTTGTGACTTCTTAAGCATCTCATGTACTTGCAAATGGATCTATCTAATATTTTCAACAAATTTATCACCGTTCAATGCTTCTCCTATGATTTCTTACCTCACTCCTCCTTGTTGTCCATAGACAACATCTAATGGAGAAGGGAACAAATATCCAAAGCAAGTTTCAAAAGGTGACTCACCGTTAAAAGTATGGAATACGAGTGTTGAATTTAGATCAAATTTTCATCCTAGGTATGTGAATGCTTTTGATTATGACCCCTCAAAGGATACACCAAAGTCCTGTTGAATACTATTATCATCCCATTGGTCTATGGGTGGAATGTTATATATCTCTTCAACTTGGTGTCCATATTTTCCCAAGGTGTAGTCCAAAAGGCATTGAGAAATATAGTGCCCCTATTTGAGACGATTCTCCTTGGCATCCCAAAGTGCATTCAAACTAGTTCAAAGAAAATTATTTCTTCTTATTGCACTTTGATGGTCTGCTTATAAGTCATAAGAATTCACATCTGTTGACCCTATTAATTACCATGAACAAATAGTCATATCCGTTCCCATTTTTTGGAAAACCACTGAAAAAATGCATGGAAATTCTTTCCCAGTGTTCAATGGCTATAGGTAAGGGATGGTATAAAATTGTATTCATATTACTGGGATTGTTGGTACAATAAAGCATGCATCCTATAATATATTGAGCTAAATATTTTGGCATTATGGGCCAATACACATGCCTTTGTAAGTTTACAATTGTCTTCCCAACACCAAAATTCCCTACAACCTTGGAGGCATGAGGCTCTTTAATAAGATGCAATATTTCACCTTTAGGAACACAAAGCTTGTCTAGAACATAGATCTTCTCTAGCTTATACAAAAATCCATTCTAGAGATGATAGTTGACCTTACTATCACCTTCTTATAGATGAATTTGATTCTATAGCTACTGGAAGACCTCTTTTAAGTCCTCATATTTTATGTATGCCTCTTTGTACACATCATGGATAAAAGGATCCATGTGCATAAGAGTTCCCAAAATTGTAATCCTAGATGTGGGTGGCCTTGAAAGAATGTATGACAACTTATTAGTGTTTCCCTTATTATATTTGATAACTAGATGAAACTACTGGAAAAATCCCATCCACTTGTAATGTCTATTTTTTTGTAGCTTACTTTGTGCTTGAAAATACTACAATGGTTGGTGATTAGTGTGGATAATGGTTTCCTTTCCCATCAGATAATGCTTCCATTTTTATTAGGTTAAATGAGGGCATAGGTTTCTTTATCATATGTAGGGTAGTTCAGAACTCCCCCATGAAACATTTTTGAATGATAGCATATTGGCTTACCTCCTTGCATCAATACCACTCCCATAACATATTCTCTTTCATCCATCTCAACTTTGAAGGGCTTCTATAAGTTAGGTAATGAAATAATGGGTGCTTGAATGATCTTATATTTATGCTCGTCTAATAATTTTTGTTGATTCTTTCCCCACTGGAAACAATTGTCGCTAGTTTTTATGGCATGAAGTGCCACAACTATCATTGCAAAGGATGCTATGAACATTTGTAGGTACTACGCTACCCCAACAAATCTCCTAATTGCAGTGACATTAGTAGGAACTGGTCACTTGATGATGGCCTCCATGTTTGTAGGATATATCTTGAGTTCCCCTCCATTGATAATGTACCCTAAATACACCAATGAATACTAAGAAAACTCTTGTTTCTTAAGGTTATCCAATAGTTGATGATTTTTCATAGTCTCTAACACCTACATAAGATGTGATATGTGCTCTTCCAAGTAGATCTATAAACCAATATGTCATCCAAATACACTATTACAAATTAATCTAAATAGGGATGTAATACGTCATTCATCAAGCATATAAACACAATTGGTGCATTACATAAACCAAAAGGCATGACCAACCATTGATATAGACCTTGCCTTGTCTTGAATGTGGTCTTCCATGTGTCTTATTCTTTAATGCATACCTGGTGGTATCCCTATTTGAGATCCAACTTGGTGAAGTACTTGGCATGTTGTAGCTGGTGTTGGGACTATTTTCTCACTTGGGTGAGAAAACAATATTCCCTTAAGTGTCAAGTTAGGCTATTCTTAGCATCACAGTGAATGAAGTTAGATGGTAAGTGAACCATAATGAAAGATAAAATTAAAATAAATATAAACAAGAGGATGCATGAAGAACAACGCACAAAAACTAAAAACTAAAAAAAATGAGAATCGTCACCAATTGTAAGGCTTGTATTGATAACACAATGGGGAAATTAGAGAGCTAATGAGTTCCCTTCTTCCTCCTTGCGAGGGTCCTTATTGTTCCCAATGAGGACCTTCTTCCTTCTCTTACAAAATGAAAATGGATTGAGGTATTGTATCCAAAATCTCAAAGGGTGAGAAGTTTTTCACACCAAACAAAGCTTGGTAATGGATGTTTGGATGAACTTGGAGAATTATGGGCTCTCAAGATTCAAACTAACAACATGACACTACAATGAATGTCTTCTCTTTGTGCATACCCAAGGCATCCTTTTATAGGTTCCTTCCAATATTTTTTCTATCTAGTTCTCAATGTGAAAGGAGATCCTCCATAGAGGTGAATCCCCTATCCTTTTATTGGTCCGAAAGATATTCATAGGACTAGATAGTTGGCCTCATGAAGTACACCTAAGTTGAGGGTATGTGATATCCAAGCGGGTACATTAATGCACCATTTTTAGGATTGACACAGGTCTTTCTGATGACATTCGCGTTGAATACACTAATGACACATATTTTCATTTGTTAACCTACATTGCCACACGATAATAGTGCAAAAATGTCTTTGATATCCCGCACTAAAATCCAAGAACCCACTTTCCATAGTTTTTGACTTTGATGAATGGAACCTGCTAATGTTGAGGGTATGTTATTTGGTGTGTTGAATTGATGACTTCTCTAATGATTAGTTGTATAGTTTATTGAGTGATTTTTAAGTGATAATAGATGTCCCTTGATGTGTGAGGTTAGGAGCAAATGTATAGTCGAAATAAATCATCATTTATTTTTCTTGGTGTAGTGACTTCTTGTAAGGAAATGGGAGAAGGTTGGAGGAGAACTTTAAGGATGATATGTTGGAGGGGATAGGCGAGACCTATTTATATCCAAATTTCCTTGAAAATAATAAGGATATTTATACAAACAAAGTGGGCATGCCCCATGCTTATGCCATAAAACCATAAATAAGGAACTCTAACCGAAATCTTGTTGAAGTGGAGATCTGCAGCGCCCTTGGGGGCATTGGTAATGAGAAATGATGGTTTTGAGATTAGAAATTTCCATGAATCTTGGAGTGAACAACTGTAATGGGTGTTTGTGACTCAGAAGCATTGATTGCTTGTAAAATTCATTGGTCTTTAATTGGTAATGAGAACTGCAATTGTCTCATAATAAGACCCACTGTAATATGAAACTATGTTGATGTAGAATATTACGGGGTCAATGGAATCAAAGAGAAATAATGACTCTCTCTGTCTCATCCGAGACTTTGAATTTTTAATGTAATGAGAGCTAATATACCATCTCCTTCTTGAAAAATTGTGCTAATGTCAATAGGTAGGGAGCCACGACTACAAGAAGCAAAATGCTCCTTGAAATCAACTGATCAAATATGGTATTAGGTACTGACTTGTAATGAGGTTCATGGATTGGTAAAATGGACGAAGTCAAGAATGCATGAGACTCAAAAACTTCCCTTGGTTGGGGCATTAGTGATGGTGGGGGTATGGAAACAACCTTAAAACATAATCTGGTGTCAGGGGGACAACCAGATATTGGGATAAGGTGTGTTAATTGATGAGGCTACAAAAATAGGCGGTGGATAGGTAAAAACTCGAAGATCTTTGACAAAGAGTGTTGGGATACTCAAGGTTTGGCTAGTGAGAGGGAATTTTGTAGACAACTTTGGAATATAAATTCCCAAACCAAGGGTGACGGGGGTTTCCACTAGGTAAAAAAACACCATTGGATGTGATGGACTGAATCTATGTACTTGATGAAAATCAAAAGGTACGTTATACAATTAGAAAATGAATAAAAAATGAATTTGGGTGAATATACACATAAAAAAAGGGTGCCCTAGTCGAAATATGGCTTGGCCTGATTGGGGAACAAGTATCTGAGAACAACTAATGGAGGGTGGGGGGCCCATGGCTAGGTTTTTGTATTAGGTGAATGGATGAAGGATCGATATACATATGGGAAATTGATCTTGGATGAGATGAGGGGCCAATGAAAATGTGGGGATACATTCAACATAATCAATCGAAGCATGACATAATATGGGAGTCTATAAGGGGAAGGATAGAAATATGATGAGAAGAAGTATGAGGTTCATTCTCTAAAGAGAAAACTACCTAGACTCTTGTTCCTATGGGGTGAATACATCATAAGTATTGATTTTCTTAGGGAAAAATATATGTGAGACAACTCATGAAGGTGGGAAGACTACCAGTTGACAATGCCACGATGCAGATGAGGTGGAGGTACTGTAGTGCTAGGTGCTCGGACCTTAAATGTAAATGTCAGAGGGTGATACTGGAAAATGAAACTATTCACATAGGTATTAATTACATTCCAGTTTGAGAACACAAACCTGAAGGAACCATGTGATGAAAAAATAGTCTGAATTATGAGCTTGCAAGTGACCACTTGCATAAGAAATCAAATACCCAAAGTGAAAAATATATGTTTGAATCAAGAGTATGCTATGGAAATTTGATAAAATGTACAATAAACAAGTGTACCTATGCCCGAGATATCGATGATGGGCCCCCAGGACAAATGTGTAAATTAGGAATAAGACCATACCAGTGTGTAAAATGGAGCTTTAGGATAGTGCATGCATGAAGGGTTGGAAAAACCAAGCTTGTGGGATCCTATACAAGAGGCTAGTAGTTTGGGCTCTGCGAGTATAAATGGCCATGGGGTCCATTATGCCATTGCATTTGTACCTGTGGTGACTAGGCTCAAACATTATATTAAACAACATCAAGTGAATTTGGAAACTGTGAGAGATCAATTTGGATTTGTGAGAGAGAACGATAAGAGGCCTTTACCTCCTATTGTTTTTAGAAATTTTTTATTTTGTGTTTGGGGTATTACGACCCTATTTGTGTGAAAAAAAGGACAACAACATGGGAAATTGGGAGATACCTTCTCCAAATAGTGTGAGTATAACCTAATCTCCAACATTGTATGGCATGGGGGATGGGTGCATAGTCGCATCAATGTTGGTGCTATTGTCAGACTACTTCTTGTGCAGAGTGGCGCGACTGTTGTAATAATAGTCATGCTGATTGTCGTGACCATTCAAAGGACAATCACGTCGATCAGGGAAACTATTAGGGTGACATCAAAGATGCTATCAACATGAATTTGTAGCGTACAAACACACTGATCAACGTGATTGTTGCAACTGACAGTCATGCTAGTAACTTGAAACAGATTTTTCGATGATTTTTGGTAATGAAGGTTAGCTAATCATGATATTTTTGTATGGTGCGGGTGGTGCATGAGATTGGAGAGTATGTTGGTCCACTAGAGGGAGTGGGACTGGGAGGTCCTATGGATGAAGGTGGGGGGGTTGCTAGGTTTTTCTTTCAGTTGGCCAATTTTGGCCTGCTAAATTTTTTTGACTACACACCTTACGGTCCTAGGAAGAATTATTGAATTTCATGATTGACATGTGGTGCCCTGAACACCGAGAATTTTTGGCTGTATGCAAACATAAGGTGATTCTGTCCATGAAGATGAATATTTATTTTTTGACTGGACTCTCCATCAAGAGGGTGGAGATAGAGGCACAACCTCGTAGGATGGTGGGGCCATAGTACATGAGATAGTTTCTCGTCACTACTCCACCCATAATCCATTGACGGGTGGGGCAATTCATATGGTGGCCATTGATTCATTGTTGAAGTGGGTGGTGGTCGTGATGGTGGTGAGGATCTATGGTGCGCATATGCGAGTGGTGGAGAGAGTACTGAATGGTGAGGCCTTTTCCCGGGCACAGTTGATGCGATAGAGTAGACTGGGGAGTTTGCATTCGGGTCAGTGTTGTGTGGATTTTTCTTGGAGCGGGTGGTGCTCCTATGGATGCATTTGGTTCTGAGGAATATCCCACAATGATAGCATCATCTAAGGCGGTGGGAATGTATATTATCACACCATGGTGGTGGGGATGTCGAACAATATTTCATAGAGGATTTTTGAGAGATTTTGGTTGCACACTCCACAGGTAATTTTAGAGTTTCCCTATGTTAGTATGAACTACTAGCATGATCCAGAGATGGTCCTCCCTCCTGGGGAGGACTGGGATAGGCGAGGTGAGAACTTGTATATTTTGTTTTCATATTTATGGGTTTGATATGATTTTGATGCATAGAACTGATGGTAAACTATGCTCTATGATCGTAGATGTTCAACCGGGAGGACAAGAGGCTAGGGTGGTATGTGAGCATGCACCAAGGGCCCCTGAGGGCCAGTCTGGGATAGTCGACACTCAGTTCCATGATGATACAGAGGATGGACATTCCCATGCTCTAGTCGAGGGAGCTGGGATTGATTCAAACTTGCAACAACAGATGGAGGATCTATGCCAGTGCTTTGAGCAGGTTCTACAGGGTATGCCTAAGGGGGATTGGGTTCGTATCCATGATGAGTAGGTCCTGGAGAGGTGTGTGGGAGGAATCCCCAAGTGGATAGTTTTGGTGAGGTGTGTCATTATTGTTGGGGCGATGGCGACATTACATTTGAGGCCTCCTTCAGGTAGAGTTCCATCTATTAGAGGATGACCAGTAGTAGATCCACCCACAAGTGGTTTTCTAGGATTGGAGGAATTATAGGTGATTCATGATTTGTATGGGCAAGGCCCAATTTTTGTAGCATCATTGTATAGGGGAAGATTCCCCCATTTTGTATATCAGCACTATGATGAGTATTGACTAGGACTCTATTGAGGGCCAACTATATTGTGGCTATTTTGTTTTTTTGAAAATGATGACTATATATATATATACCGATGGTGTTTCTTTTTATGGTGTTGTTTACATATGTGTTTCATGATTTATGTTTGTTTGATTTGAGATATGATGAGTGAGACAAACCATAAAAAAATAAATATAATTAATGTGATAAATGACAATCTAAAACTTCATTAGCCATGTGATTTGCAACTTGATTTAGAATTCTAGGAATATGTGTGAATGTGATGGATTTGAATTTCGTGATAGAAGTATAACTTGCATGTACTTTTCAGAATAATCATGGATCATGTACATGGTATACATTTTTTAGTTGTAGGACGACAAGTTGGGAATCTAAGAAGATTCTAAGGTGATGAATGTGAAGGTGAACAACAACATCCAGGAGACCAATCACGACAACATATTAAGCTTGGTTGTTTGTAGTTTGTCCTAAACATATACCACTAGAGTGGAGTAGTGTATGCATAGGGGTATAAACGGTCAAAGCTACCGAAGTGATATTTTGAGTCCATCGACTAACACCATCAACATACCCGATGTGGTAAGTCAATGAATGATTCATCTAACAAAGAAAGCAATACAAAGGATCAGACATGTGATGAGGATGTGAAGGAGTGTGAAAAAAGATTAAAAACTCTAGAAAAATATGTACATGAAGAAAGCCAAAGAAGGGTGGATACTTTATGGGTAGAAATTCTTCAAGTATAACCCATTAATAGGGACAATGTTTTGAAAAGAGGATGGCAAGGCCTAAGCAGATGTACACTCTGTAAACGAGATTCTAAATTGGTGTAACATTTGTTTGTGTCTTGTTCTTTCACTTCTCAGGTGTGGGATCTTTTATCCCATAAATTCTCTCCCAAAGCAAGTTGGTCGTGAGTAAGGCTGGAGTGTTGTGTTCATTCGTGGCTCTCTAATACATCTATTTCATGTCTGAAGGGTTTTCCATGTCTCTTCATTTACTTTACTTGGTGAGGCCGTAATATGAGTATTTTTGAGGAAATGCAATTATCTGTTGAAGTTTATGATTTGGTGGCCAAGGTATCTAAAGAGTTTGAATGCAAGCCTAAAGTGGTCAAGCATCATGTGTCGTTTATTCCAAACCTTCACTTGGACACCCCTTGGGGATTTTTTGATGGAGCAAGCCAAGGGAACCCTCCTTGTTGTGGCATTAGGGTTGTGCTTTATTTAAATGGATCCCATTTCTTCCATTTTCGTTATTCTCCAAGCCCTAGTTTGAATATGAAGGTTGGGTTTGAAACACTGCTGATGCTTTTGTTTCAATCCAAACAGTGTGAAGTTTCAAAATTGCAAATAATGGGGGATTAAAAGTGGTGATTGACTAGGAAAATAAAAAGTCTCAGGTACAGACTATTCGCCTCTCCTCTCTTTTAAACCAGATTCAAGAGATTGAATGGATCTTGTTCTCTCATATTTATCGGGAATTAAGCATAGGTGTGCATAAGCTCTCCAAGGAGGCCCCTTTTCTCTTAGATGGTGTTGTCAATTCCTAGGAGTTCTTGGATGATCAAGTCATCCAAGATTTTTATTTTTTCGTATAAATATGTGTGTCGCTTGGTTAGAATTATCCTCTTTTATGTAACCATTTTGGTTGTAAAGCTAGCTCAGTTGAGAAAAGATTATCTTTCAATTATCCTTTTTTGTATGTAAGTATAGGTATAAGATAGGCAATAGCAAGGGAAAAATTATGAGGTCTAGATATTCATTATTTTTTGTGGAAGCACTGTTAACAGTCATGATTTACTCTCGAATATGTTTTTTTTCAAGAAGCCTTTCAGGAATGTAACATGTATATTTCCCACCAGAAAATAAAGAATTTTTTTCTTCTTAAAAATATGTATGTATGTATGTATGTATTGAGATTATAGTTTTGTAGTTAACATTGTAGTGACACAGCTCTCCCTTGAAAGGGAAAGTTTCCCTAGTGAAATTTAGTGAAATTTACAGTACCTCATTTACTCGTATATATTTCCCTATGATGCACACACTATTTTCAATGAAAATATGAGACTATTCCAAATAGCTTACCTGGTCTTACAAGGAAGGCTAAAGGCAATGTGAAATAATTTTAGTAATGTGTTTTGGTTATTTTTTTTATTTGCATTTTTATTATATTTGAGTATGTTATCATGTGTTTAGCACTTCTTTATGTATATTTTAGAAAGACTTTTTTTACTACATTAAGTCAAATGGTGGTGATTAAAGTTGGGCTCAACCCTCTTGGATTGTATATACATTGTTTTTTTTTTTTTCAGATTTTGTTTTGATCATTGATCATGTGACAACTTCTTTTTAAAAAAGAACATCTTCTCCAATTCTAAGAAAGTCACTGAAAATCTTTTCAGGACAAAATGGATGAATCCAATTGAAACTCAAAACAAACAATATGTTTCTTCTAAAACTACAATGTTCATCATAATGAAAGAGGGGACATGATGAAATCATTGTGAAACAGGAAAGAGAGGACATGATGAAATCATTGTGGAAGAGGAAAGATGGTTTTATAAAAATAATAATAATAAAAATTTACACCAATAATTCATTCTTCTAATTCGCTCTGATAATTAAAGATTTTGTAAATATAAGATAATATACTTCTCCCAAACATGCCATGAAAACATCATCGTTCCCGTGCCATAAAAAACAATAATTTTGATTTTGTTGAGATAGAGGTTGTCTTCTGTCTTTTTCTTACTTGCATTAAGTCAACACAAAATCCAACCATAGAACAGTGGAATGTAAAATCATGTTGTGAGTTGCTGAAATATACAGTACCCAAAGAACAATGTGGAAGACAACACAAAACTCATACAATCATAAATATACAGTACCCAAAGAACAATGTGGAAGACAACAACTTTGGGATTTGAACATCGAAACTTTACAGATCAGATCAGTGACTGAATTAGTTGGCAAATCAGATCAGTGACTTAGTCAAATAGTTTGATCGTTTCTTTACGCACCAACTCTCACACGCTGCATTCTTCAAGTTCAGTTGGTCGAGAAAGTTACTTCTTATTAATTGTTTTATTTCATTGAATTAATGCTGCACGACTTAACTTAGAATGGAAGGTTATAGCTGATTAAATTATGAATTTGGGTTATTAAGCATGCACCACTAAACAAAAGTAGTGGAAGGACATTTTTTAATTTTTTCCATTGCAAAACGATTTTTCCTGTTTCCAAAGTTTAATTTTTGATATTTTGTTTTAAAAAAATTCTTAAAAAAGAAAAATTGCTTATATTACACAAAAGATATTTTATTTAGAAAATAATTATTACACAAAAAATTATGTAGAAAATAATAGCAATATGTACAAGGGAAAGGAAAAATGTACAATCAAGTGTTTATGTGCACTACTAAGATTAAAATCAAATTAAAATAAAATCAGAATAAGTAAAAATATCTTAGCTCTTGGACTCTTTAATTGACAAATAACTTTTTGGCATGCAATTGCCAACATATCTCTTTCATCATTGTGATTTAAGGAAGGATGAGATAGAGATTACATTGTTCTCAAAAATACATTTGTAATGCATTTTGTTAAGACTTAACAATATTGAAACTCTAATGCAAAGATCCAAGAAGACAAGATAGATATATAAACTATTTTAAATCTTCAAGAAGGGTTGAACGCATGTGGATGGTGCCTTGGAAAATAAAGGAGGTTTGATTACCCTAAATCCAACATTCTTGTGTGAATTTGTAGTTCCACATAATATGCTTGATGGTTTCATCCCCACAGACCAAGCTTTTGTTATATATTAATCCATTTTTTTGTTAACCAAGTCTTTGTTGGAATCTCTTGATAGATAATGAGCAAAGGAAATACTTGGAGCGTAAAGGATATATGAAGGGCCCAACAACGTATTGTTTTAATTTGTCTTTTTTCAATATCCATCGAAGTCAATGTGGGGTTCAAAATAAGGGATAAGGGTAATGTCTTGTGAAGTAGACAATAAAGCTACTTGTTATCATACAAAAGAAGAGGCTTACCAAAAGACCAACCCTAATCTCTCCAAATGAGCCCTTGGATCTGAATATTCAATTTATGTTGATCTTCTGAAGGAATGACGTTCTAGATCTCGCCAACAATTACTCTATCAAAAGCTAGAATAGATTTTGGTAACCAATAGTTCCCCAATCAATCCAAAATCTTAATTTAAAGTTCCAAAATATTTCCAAAAGAAAATTCTTCCTATAACTTATTATATCTTCAAAGCAATGGTTTCAATTGTAGTTTGATCATTTTGTTGGGGCCCTCATTTTGAATTTGGAATTTTGAAGGCGAAACATATGCGGTAATGGAGAGGATAAGAAACACATGACAAATCAACAAAGGCATATCTAAGTTGCACCACATAGCATAGAGGCCATTAAGAGCAGCAAAGAGCACTAGAATTGGACGACGACAAGGATTAAGATAGTAGGCAAGATCCTAGGAAAGTAATGAAGAGGTGGTGAAAGGAGGATGCCACCTAGATAAATCAAGGGTAGAAGATCGTTAGTCAATCAAGTTGAGAAAATAAAGAAGACAATGGCTCTTAAGAGTCTTGCACATACCCTCCTGTTGAGGCAAGGAATGGAAAGTCCTCACTCAAGCATTTCCGAATCTCACTAGGCTAAGGTGAGATAGGTGGAAATGTTACCCTGGGTTTTTAGCCTATGCAAAATTATAAATCAACCCTCAAGAAATATGTTCTTGGGCCTAGTGCTATTATCAAGTTGTGTGTTTCTGCTAAAAAAAAGGTGAAAAATGTTTATATGTAAATGATTTTAAAATCAAAATGAATGAAATAAAGAATACATACAATTTTAAAATCAATAACACAAGTCTCAATTGAGAATAAACCATATTTTTGTTAAAGATAACTTGTCTGAGTTACAACCAAATGCCTTTTTTCAAACCCTTGTGAGGGTACGAACCAAAATCAGACTTGGAAGTTTAGGATGGAATTTTAACAATCATACAAAGACAACTGATGTATGAAAGAAAATGACCAAGACTGGAATGTACTGGATCAACCAAGTCACAAGCTTATCAAGTCTTGACTCTGCATGATAGTCTTAATCAAAACTAAAAATCAATTCAAAAATAATAATGAAACTAAACATACTACCAAGAAAAATGAATGACCTTTTGAAGCATGTCAAATGTTTATGTTTATTAGTCATTTCTTCTTTGCCACCTTTAGAAATATCCTACTATCAACAAGAGGATTTAATTCTAAAAGAAACTTAGAAAATGAAAGAATGAAATTCATAAATCTCAATATGAAACAAGAGAGAACCTTATCAGAATTATTTCTCTCTAATTTCTCACTTTTTCCCTGTCATTTTCTTCCTTTTATTCTCTAAAAGGTAGTTGTCCAAGTAGTTGAACTACTTTTAGTTATTTAAGTTAAATAACTTTAGTTAATAAATAGGACAAATAACTTTTTGATAAGGATAATTAATAAATAATATATAACTAAATAGGTGGGGTCCCCCTCTATTATGCACCCTTTATTTCAATAATCAATTTAGCTTTTCCTTGTTGCTCCATAATACAATCATCAAATATAAAAAATCAACATGATATAACATACCATAAACATGCATTCAAAACATCGTGACATATATCACTTGTAGTTTCCATAAATTAACTTGATATTTTAATGTTTCAAAAATAAATGTCATGGTTTTGCCATTTGTCCAAAATAGTGTCATTGATCGGGATTTTATGAGAAGAACGAAATGAATACATATTATTAACAAGTTCTTAACAATAAATAACAGAGATACAATAAAATTGGTTTTCTATTCAATAATGAAATAAGCTGAAACTGTAAAATGCAGTGGAAACAAGCTTGTTGGAATGGTGGCGACTTATCTCTGAGAAGAGATGTGACGGCAGCGTGCATTCACAAGAAGAAGGTTACAATGAGGATTTGAAGGCCTTTTTACAATAATAAAGAATTCCAAAAACCCTAGACATCCAAAAACCTAATCCTAGGAGATGAAGCACCAAAAGTCATGTGGGCCCCGTTTGGGTAAGCTAGTACATCAACTTCCCAGGGTCGTAACTTTTGCATGTGATCTCTGTTTTAGGCGTGTGATAGCCCGTTGGAAAGGTATCGCTGAGGATATTCATTTCGGGGGCTCAATTATGCCTTTTGTTATCATAGTGGAGCTCGATATTGAAAAACCTTCATTTAGGCCCTCAAAATGGCCCCGGAAGTAAAAACTGCTAAAAATAGTAAATTGCCAAAAATGTCAGAAAACTGTTTTGAGCCAGTTGGAAAGGGTGGGTGGCCACCGATATCCATCTGGATCAGTCATTGTCAAATATCGTAATAAACAAAATAAAAAAAAACTTAAGGAATTTCTTTATGAAAAAATCTTCCCTTTCCTTGATGAAGTCTTCATACTAAGACTTATTTTCTTCCAGCTAGGCTACCTTTGGATGCATATCATTTAAACTTCTCTTACCACTCCTTGTTTAATTTATCTTGGAGTGAGCATAGGAAGAGGACTTGGCCATGCTGGTAGAAGTAATTGGTTGTTTGACTTTGTCAACTTGAGAGTCATGAGGATTAGTTTTGTGATCTTTTGGAGGACTAGGAGGAGGAGGAGGCATAGATGGATTACTAGAAATTGTTATCCTGGTATGTACTAGTAGTGTTGGGTGAGATAAAGGAGAAAGAAAAGATGCATTAGTGGAAGCAATATGAACTAGAGGAGGAGGGGTGTCAATGGGAAATTGATTGGCACTAGAAGAAGGATTGGCAAGTATATTACCCTATCCATCGTTATGAGGATGCACAGGGGATTTAAGAACATTGGAAATACCAGGGTGAGGTTACAACATAACATTAGGAGGTACTTGGGGTTGAGACAAGGCATGTTGTCCACCAAGATTTAAGTGCCTAGTTTGGATCAACTACTGGAATTCATCAGAGTCATCATCAAAGTGAATAGAGAAACTCAATTTTTTATGCTGCCCAGATTGCCAAAATGTGTTAGGCATTCTACCTCTTCTTCCTCTATTCCCTCCTTTATTGCCACCCCTGTTGAAGAAGCTCATCTATGTCCATCATATTCAAGTTAGTACATGCATAAGACACAGTAAGATAAAACATCCAACACAATTTATCATCATGATTAAATTGACTCTCAAACTAACAAAACCATGTAACATAAGTAGGATGTGAAAAAGAAAGTGAAAACATGGATATAAGTACAACTATGAAATCATCCATATTTGAAATCTATACATGCAAACCACTACTTCTTCAAGACATGCATACAAAAAATTTCAAGGTGATTGTCCAACACCTCAAATTTAAACCATGTCATCATGATTAAAATCAAATAAAATATTCCCAAATCCTTCACATCATTTAATTATGTCTCTTTTATCATGCTGATTACATTAAGCTGTATCTTTTCTTGTGCATCTTATTTAATTATATAGATAAGAAGGAAATGGAAAAATAAATTTAATGAAAAGGATTTGGGGGAATGACTTATGTAAAGTGAAGTTGACGAGGGAGAGTAAATCTGTATAATAATCTTTTCAAAAATATATGACTTCCTTTATTGAATTTTACAATCTTCATGCATCGAAATCGTTTCCTTTAGAAAATAGAAACCATACAAGTGTATAAAATGAGAGATTGTTCAATACCTCATCTCTTTCAACCACAAGTGTATATTACAAACAAACAACCCACACAACATAACTTATCATTCAACTCTATCCTTGTTTCATCAGGTATACAACATACTCCGACTATATATCCTTCATATTTCCACTCTCTTTAATTATATCAAAAAAAGAAAAAAATAGGAATGAAATTTTAATGAATGGGGATAAAGAAAAATTAACTTGTGAAAAATAGTATTTATGAATGGGAAATATAGTATTTATGAATGGGAAATGAAGCATATTTAATCATACAAATAAAATTAATTAGTTCCTTTTTTATAACATCCAAAATAAACATCATTTTAATCAAACATATGATACTGGTTGAACCCAAGTATGCTATATCTTCAAAAGGAAATAATTTTTCTCCTCTAACTATGAACAAAGAATAAATAGATAAAATTAATCTCAAGTATGCCATGATCATTGTATATCTTGAAACCATTGTTTTAAATCAAACTAACATCATAGAAAATCGGTCAACATAAAAAAGAGTAATACAAGACGTGGGCTTCAGTATGGTTACTTCACACTCCAACCATATTCGAACTCTATTCTTAACCCAATCAAAACAAAATCATTTTTTAAAGAAAATTGTTTACGAAGTCACCATTGCAACCAGTCATATTAAAATGCTTGCAATACTTTGACTTGTAAAATGCTTGTCTCATATGCATGCAATACTTTGACTTGTATTGCATAAAATGGTTCTATATTATATGCATGCAATACTTTGACTTGTAAAATGCTTGTCTCATATCAGTTACTTTTCATTTATTTTATGAAAGAGTCTCATGCTAAGTATCATATCATCATGCATACGATATTATGCCATGACCATTCGAATTGAAGGGAGGACATGCTCTATATATCTCAAATAAACCAAGTTCTATCATGTGGGCGTCATTATAGAGATAAGGTATTACCTTTATTTTGAAATCAAGTATAGTCATGTTAACCCATAATGAGAAAGTGAGTTGGAAAGTGCGAGTATCAATTATAGTAATCAAATTATATCACCAAAATCTAGTTTGAGTTCAAATTTACTCCAATATACAACCAATTAAAAATTATTTTCATCCGAAAACAAAATGAGAATGGTAACTCGAACTGTAACCAATAAAATAGATATGAATTCAGGTAATCCCATTATCAACACAAGGCAAGTCTGAATCAACAAGTATCATGTTGAGCTTGGTCTATGATTTCAAAACCAAAGTGTGGGTAAATACTAATCAATAGAACACAACACTTTGTCCTGGTTCAAAACTCATTATATTCTTTCATAACTAACATGTAAAGGGTGAGTTTGAACAAGGATTTGCACTTTTAGTTCACCAATTTTAACCATAATGAAGACCCATTTTTCACTACTCAGTAGAAGCGATTAAAAATCATATAGCAAGTCGACAATGGGTTAAACCCTTTCAACAAGAAGAACCCATGAACTCAATCCACAAAAATCGAATTAGGTTATTCCAAAATGTCTAGAGAACCACAAAATACGATAAAAATCTAAGCTCACATATTCCTTCAATGCATGCAAACCAGGACCGACAAGAAACCTCATTTCCTTTAAAAAATGATATGGAAAGTGATAGAATGAAATTTGCATGAGAAAACCCAGATTCAAATATTAACGAACAACCATCTTTCCTTGTTTTTCCTTCAAACAATGACAAAGTAGGGGAAGAAAAAAAAAACATGCACACAGTCATCCTAGCCAGAGCCATATCTAGCCATTCATAAAGACAAATTCATTGTAGAATATGTAAAACAAACTGTGAGCTCATACCTTGCACAATGATGCTTTTAAACCATTGACGAAGGGCCAGATTAGTAATGAAACCACCATGAGAGAGCGTTTAAAAAGAAAAGTTTAGAGCTTTTCCTTTCTCAACCTCCAATAGAGAAAATGAACCAAAATCAAGGCAGACCCGAGACTATGGAGTAAATTCCCACATCTTGGTTCTTTCAATGCATGGCCAACTCAATCACGTCGCCAATCAATCAAACCAACTCATCGCATGCCAACTCAACAATCATAAAACCATTCAATTCATGTGAGCTCCTCCCGAGGCATGCCATATCAACAACATTAAAATCACATACCATCAAAATGATATCGTTATAAACTATATACCACATGCGGTATCAATAAATTTTGTTGGCATTATATTATACGCATAATAACCATTGAATGTCAACAATGACCTGTGGGCTAGTTTCATATGTTAGCTATAACCCAAGTCAATAGTCGTGTATCATAGTATAACCATACTTTAATAGCAATGAACATCACTTCACATAGGTGTCACTTTGATAGGATGCCTTAGTCATAAAACCAAAATTTTCAAAAACTTGACTTCTATTCTCCATAACTATGATATATGCTCATGTATTAAGTTATATTATTCTTAAACCATGTTTAATTCATAAGTCATAACCCCCTTTTCAAAAGATTATATAATGTCATTCCCAAGATAGTAAGTATTCACAACTTAAATTAATACTTTTGCAAAGTATCAAATTATGTAGCTCTAAATTGGACATGTTTGTTGATAGAGCACTTATTTAATTTTCCATGGAACTCAACAACATGTTTGTATTTAGTATGCATTGGTCATGCACCAATTTTTGAAATTATTGACTAACCTTATATGTGCTTTAGACAAGAGTTTTGAAATTCTTTCAAGAGACCATCAAAACTGCTTTAGCATTGTTCATTATCTATGCAAGTAAATCATCAAACATTTGCAAAAGAAACCTCAAACCCTTCACCATAATATAACATTGTTGAATGATGCAATTTTTCAAACAAAATATTATGCACAGGAAAAGATTGAAAGCCACTTATTATCTATATAGTAATTATAATCATAGACTTCACAATCCTTTGCAAGAGTTTATAATAGGTGACAAATTTTTTAGTCAACACCCCTCCCACTTTGGGCATCTCTCTCTCTCTCTCTCTCTCTCTCTCTCTCTCTCTCTATATATATATATATATATATATAGTAGCACCCCCTATTTTAATCCCCACAATTTTTCATGTCATTATATAGATGTGAATTAGGCTAGTGAGCCGATATGATTGGGGAAAAGAGCACATATGATTAATACGGCTGGGGGCCAAATTGTATATTATGAAAATTAAAATTATTAATAAAAGTGGCGATCATTGGTTGCGATACGAGAGGGATGAAAATGATGGGGGGCTATGATTCCACAAGAGAGAGGGGTTAAAGGGGGAAATATTCATGGGTATTAATCCAACCCACTTTCCTAAAATTATTATCATTGTGTATAACCTTCTATTTGTTGTGGAGTGTTCCCAAATCCAATCATTTATTTTATGTAAGAGGGTGGGTGTGAGCAGTCACATCCCATAGTTATTGGGGAGCATGGGACTGAAGTACAATCAACATTGGACAGAGTGAGTAGTCAACTAGCTTGAGGAAAATAAAATTCGTATGGAAAATAAGTTTTTGCATGCATATTTCAGACAACAAGAGAGGAGTTGAGTGTTGGGAAGAGCACCAGACATTGTATGCTTGAAGACAACCATTTATGGTTGTGTTTTGCTGGAAATGTGTCATGTGTGCATGTAAAACATGTTGTAATTCTATAGCGTGTTTTTTAGTTGGGGAAATGGCTCAAGAGCCTTGTGAAGGCTATTGTGAACAATCCTAGAGTAGATGAAAGTTCCTGGAAGTCCCCAATTTAGAGATTCTTATTCGACCAAGTAAACTGGAATCCCTAGTAAAAAAATGGTGCAACTTGATGAACTGAGAGCATTGAAGGGGGTATGTTCCTTGGGTTGATTGGAACTGTTGTAGGAGTAGAACCTAGGTTTTGGGTTGTTGAGTATGGAGAGTGGACAAACAGAGGGATAGATGTCCTTGTGGACTCATAGCCTTAGCTCAGGGGTGGCATGTTATTGAGAGAAAATGAACAACTCCTATAATGGTTGGGATATTCATCTTTCGTATGAAGCTAGTTGGTTATAATTTATGAACATATAAGTTTATGTTGTCTTTATTATGATTATTCCACTTTGTAAATGATATTTGAATGTTGTGTGTTTTATGTGTACTTACTTGATGCATTCATGTTTTTATAAATGTTGTATATGCATGGGTAAATCAACATATTGTTTTGCTATAATTCTTATGGGCCTGATGCCCCTTGGTTTTCTTGTATATGTATGGGGAATTTTTAAATTCGTATTTAGCAGGATAATTCATTTTTCATAGTGATGGAACTTAGCTTGGAATGATGGGTATGTTAATGAATGGTATCGGGGACATAGGTTCAACACTCATCTTGTATGAGCCAAACTTAGCACGTAGAAACCAAAATTACAGAATTAGATCTGAGAGGATTCCTGCAAATTTATTTTCCAAAATTACACGAGCGAAATTGTGGAAATTTCATGGGAAAAATGTGATTTGATTTCAGGGATTAAAAATCCCTAATTTTAACCTCTGAACAAGTTTTTTTCACCATGTAATTGGTCTATTTTTTTATTTGTAGAGCAGTCATGGAGAAATTTGGCGAAATTGGATAAAAAGCCCTAATTTTTGAAGTGATATTCATTGAGAATTTGTCGTGGAAGTCTCAAATTTAGGGTGTAGATATAGAATTGACATGCATAGGGCCAAAATTGGTCATATCCAGCTTAATTTCAAAGTTCATGGTGGCAATGGAAGAAATTTCAAAATTATGTATTTTTGAAAAAAAATAGGAAATTTTGACATTTTGGAAAATTTGGGTAAATTTTCGTACCATGACATGGAGGCCACGTGGTGGGTGATGTAGTGGTGACGTGGACTGCCACAGTAGTAGATCCACGGTGGTAGGATGGTGGCACAGTGGTAGGCCCGTAGTGGAAATCCATGGTGGCAAGCCACGGTGGCAGGGTTTGCAATGTGTGGTGGTGGGCCCAACAAGTGATGTGGTAGTCACATGAGAGAGGTGGTGAGTGTATACCATAAGTGGTATCACATCATTCAAAAGTCGGTATCACATCACTCACAAGTAGTTTTGTAGGTCTTTAGCAATACAAAAATAGTAAAAATGTGCCACGTATCGGGGCAGTTGTGCAGTGTCGCATTGCGAAAGGGGTGTAAACCCTCGATCATGTTGGTGATGTGAAATGGATCCTTTGCCATCGATCTCCCGATCATCTTTGCCATTGTATGGAGGGGAAATAAAGTTCGCGCGCTGAAGGGAAAGAGTGCGGGATGGGACCCACCCATCCCCACAACCTATTTATGGGCTTCAGGTGGATGTTTGGAAAGGGAGATGGGACCCGCCGATGACATGGGACATTGCAATGGTGCCATATGGAATTTGATATGGATGGGTCCACAAATAAATATATTTTTATTATTTATAAAATGCGGAAAAAGGTAATGTAAAGAAGAGAGGGAAGATAAGAAGGAAGATGAACGTTGATAGGGAAAGGCCATGGTGGCCAAGGGTTTGACATGGAATCACCCCAAAGTTCCATGTGGACCCAAAATTCCAGATCAATAGTTATGTCATAATTAATTAGTCAATTGTAGGAAAATTATAGTGTTTTTGAAGGTCATAATCTTGTAGGGGCTTTTTGATGCCCTAAATGATGTTTTAGGCCATTAAATTTTACGAGAACATGGTGAACCCTTGGTACACCTCATATATACAGCTTAAATAAAAGAGTTCGAAGAGAGATTTCCAACAATATATTTTGATCACAAAATAGAGCTCGTATGAGAAGGTTACAACCAAAACAGTTAAGGGTATAATTTGACTACCAATTTACTTCCAGAGGGAATAACTCCTTTCTCAGAAGTCATTTAAGAGAACATGAGAAGTCTATGGAAATCTCATGAACCATAGAAGACATCTATAGATCCAGAATTTGAAATCCGGGTACCTAAAATTGTGCAAAATGAAAGAGAATATTTTTGTAGTATACAGTGCTAAAAGAGGAAAATAATAAATAATTCAACAAGTTGTAACTAGTAGCCTGGAGCCTCGATGAAGGTGAAAATTGGAAATATTTCTCAAAATGTAGGCATGAAGAAACCCAATTGGTATTATGTTAAAATATCAGAGGAGTTGGTGTAAGGATGCATGAACAATGATTAAATTGCTAAGTCAAGAGAAAGTGTAAAGGGGAAAGTTGTCATTTCCAGATTGCTGCAGATTTTGATTGGAGCATCAGTTTGACAATATGAGAGTTGATGTGAATTCAGTGTTGAAACTGTTATCTATTTCTCTTATAAAATTTTCCTTTATTTTTGATAGATTTACCTCGGTAAGTGGAAAAAGTGGGTGTTTGATATTATTTGCACTAGGGTGAAAGGTACACAAAAGGGGTAAATTTGAAATATTCAATTGCTTATAAATTTATGCTTAGTGATCATATTTGAGAAAGAAAGTAGTCATTGGAAATATATTGGATAGGAGAATCTATATATCCACCCCAAATTTAGTTTTTAGCCAAAGGATCCTCAAGGAATCAAAAGAAAGGTGATTGGTGGACTTGAAGGACACCATTAAACAAATTGGACATTTGAGGAAGCCATAATTTTTGGCTCATAAATCATATTGAAGCATGATTATGGTAATTGGAAAGGTTATACATAGGAAAACATGACAAAAGGTTCAATTTCTCATGGGGAGCATCAGGTTTCTGCATAAAGTTGCAGGAAAAAGTGGAATTGGATTCCATGAACCATGTAACTACTCGATGTGAAGATTTTTCCAAATAATGTCAAAATGTAGAGAAACTTTCCTAGATGATAGAGGTAAGTTCTATAGCTGATTGTTGGGTAAGGAAGAGTGTTGAAACTCATGATATTGCCTATGCATAAATATAGAGGCACATTTGAAATGCAAAATCTTGGCAAAATGAAAAAGGGATGATATTATTAACAAAGAATTGTTAATAAGCATAGGAACACTCCAACAGAGAGTGTTGTGTGAATGGATTGCTAACAAGAGGATAATATTCCACAAAAGAGGGGTTGCATGGGTTTATTCTAGATTTATCCCAAGTTCCATTGGACAAGGAAGCAGGTTGAGCTTGTACAGTTTGTTGATGAATCAAAGAGCTACAGAGGAAAGTGTGCGGCTATAGGACAAGTAATGAAAGGTAGACAAAGCACTCAATAAGAGCAGAGAAAGGATTAATATTTAGCTGCTATATATTTTGAAAGGTTTTCAAAGGTAAATCAACAAAGGTTCTCACATAAAGCATGAATCCAACAGGTGAGTAATGTCATAAGAATCCTCAAAGAGTTAAGGAGGACTCCATAGCCTTGAAGGTAGAATGTTGTGAAGGTGGCAAGGTATATTTCCAAAGAAAAGAAATGATCTCATGGGATGGGTAAAATTCATCTCTAGGGCCTAGCCTACAAGAAATTATAAGAGTTGATAGTATGAATTGGAAATTGTAGCTGAAGTATTTATAGTAAGAAAGCCACTTCTACTATTAGAGTGCTTAGTGGAAGCATGGTGCAAGATTAATCATTTAAGGAATGAAATAGTGAAGATACATTCACTATAAAGGGTGTCAAAGGAAACATAAAGTAGTGCGTAGATATGTTCTATATGGATTGAAAATATAGGAATCTAGTATGTGGATAAAGTTGGAACATGATTCTTATACATGAAGGAGGCAGGTGTGAGGTGGTATCACTAGTGGAAAAATTGGATGGAAATACAAGTCAAGTCAAGTTGGGATTGGCTAGAGGTGCTCAACAAGAAGAGCAGGTTAGCAAGGAGCTACAAGATTTTAACAAAATAGATAAAATTGAGTTAGATATGCACTAATGTGCATAATGGAATAGGGAAACATGTTTATGTTTATCCATTGAATTCTCATGCTAATAATGGTGGACCACCTTAAGGAAGACCGATGCTAAGTGTTTATTAATATGCATGGATGTATAGCTTATGGAGGTGAACATTTAAAAAAAAGTTGTTGTACACTTGTGAATGGAGATCTTTTCAAAATATGATAGAGTGCAACAAGGAGTCACATGTTGATATAGTCCCATGAGGAGGGACTATATAAATACCTTGTTGGAAGGCCAGAGCTATGATTTGATGATTTCTGAGAGCTAGGCAGTGGACAATAGAGGCCTTATTTTTATGCCAAGATTCTTGGATTACATTATAAAAACATGCATGTGTGGAAGGCTACATATGTTGAAACAACTGTTAATGGTATTGGGCAGAAGGTAGAGGCAAGGAAGATTTATCAATGGTGTACATATGAGAAAAATGATAGTGCATAGGGATGCATAGATCTACATGAATTCCTACAACAAAAAATAAACAAGTAAATATGAAATAAATATGCATTGGAGTGCATAATGAAAATTATGCATGATGCATATAATAAATCTAGAATGTGTGTACATGGAACCGACATGATTAGATTAATTGCGTAGTGCACATTGATGAGCATTGTGTGCATATGGACATGCCTAGACATGTATATGGAATGTGTGTAGACTAAGAGTAGTCTACACTCATATATATATATATATATGAATTAATGACGCATATATGATATTTGAATGTGGCTAATGATGGATTATGTATCTAGGGAAAAATTTTTATAGCCTGGTTGAAGATGTTGATGATGTTGTTGCATATGAAAATCATCCATGTGAAAATGAATGAGGATGGTAAAATGTTGATCAGGGGTTGGTAAAGGGAGCCTATGGTATGCCACAACAATATCAGTTGATTAGGTAGAATCAATTAATAGAATAACAACCATATAGGTATACATTTGGTTTATTATGATGCATAAATGTTGAAGGGAATTAAGGTAAGAATTCCCTCAGTCAAATGTTAATATTGTAATTGGTGTATAAAGGAGTAGGGCCTTGAATATACAAATTTTATTGATTCTTAAATGAATTATGCAAAATTACTTGCATATTTTATTATATTGGTTTTGAGACCATAACCAAGTGAAGTCAGGAGACATTTACTCCTGTTGTAGCAATGAATGTCATTATATATGGCCATTTGTGAGGCCATGTTTTGGTTGGAAATGGAAGGGTTATAGCACCATACAAGTGCATAATTTTCTTCCCTTGTATAACCGATGTTTGGACTGCAACCTCTTTGCAGACACAAGAGAGAACTAAGGGAATTAGATTCCTAGTGTTGTGTATGGGTTGAAGAGGAAGGTATCCAAATGACCAAGAAAACAATTGTTAAGAACCAAACATCAATATAGCATATAAAAACCTCAGAAAAAGTACTCAACGCCTTGAAAAAGAGATAATTTCAGATAATAAGCCTCTTCGAGGGGACAACCTCCTTTTACCCCACTTAAATGTTCAAGTACAAGATGA
>ML803268.1:284847-327990 GCA_009831015.1 Picea engelmannii
GAGGTATAATTACAAATAATGGCCTAAAGATGACATAATTAAAATAACATTACTAATCTAAATTACAACTAATGGCCTAAAGCCGACATAAATAAAATAGAATTACTAATCTAATATGCCCCAATTAAGGGGTAATGAGCCAACATTAGGGCTTAACAACAATTGGGGGAGAGTTTGGACAATGTGTTGACGAACTGGATAGACCTTCCAAATCACCATGGTGGAATACATGACATGGATATATAGTATTCCAAAGTAAATGCAAGGATGCAATGTGTAAATGTTGCAATAGATATTGGCACACCTGTTTTATTTATTGGTAATGTTTGATTGCATATAAAAAATTTGGGTGTTGGTAATGCATATGTAAGGAATGTTGGTTTCATTCCATTTAATATGAATAATAGTTGTAAGTGATGGAAATTTTAGATTAATATAAATTTGAAAATCACTTCATAGGATGAATGCAAATGTTGCATTGAAATAATATTGTGCATGGGGTACTAACAACTTGTTTGGCTACAAGTAATTTGAGGAAATTGCAGGTAGAGTGGTTTTGGATATGTGTTAGAAGGCTTTGCTTCCAACCAATTGTTGATTAAGGTTGGTTGTCATTGATGTCAACCCTTGAAGAAATCCCCACAACATAAGGGTTTGGGTAATGGAACCAAGATTGTTTGATGTAAATATGACTCATTATTGTCTTGTCATGGTTGATAAGAAGTAAATATGGATGAACTCCAAAGTGGTCCCCTTATGGTGAAAGCCCTCACGAGAAGACGCTTTGTGGAGTAAGAGAACCCATGCTTAATTGTAGAATAATGAGATGAAGGACAATGAATTTGTTAGGTAAACTATCCTAGATGGATAGTGCTTGTCATTCCATTTCTGGTGGTATTTGGAATGCCACATAAATCCTCACGGTTAGAGAGTTATGGCCATGATAAGTTGGAGACCCTAGTTTTGGGTAATGGACCCAAGTTTGTTTGATGGATAACAGTATGAGTTGTGATATATTTTCAGATAATATTATTCTATATGGATAGTGCATATCATTCCATTTATGTTGGTATGTGGAATGTCACATAACTCCTCACGGTTTGAGAGCTATGGCCTTACGAAGTTGGAGGACCCTCATATGTCATCTAGAAGCCCCAAAAGGTCAAAGTAGTCAGAGTGGTTTAAGAGATTTTAAAAGGTAAATAATAAAGTTAAGTAATGAGTGTATTATAATTCAAAGTGAATACAAAATAAATTATTTCAATAATAAATTTAATGGGTAAATTAGAAGTGGGTTAACCCTAAAATAAGGAAAGTGAGGCCAAGTGACCTAGAAGATGTTTTTAATGAAGCTACTTGGAGAGTATAAATAAGAGGCAAGGCTCTCTCATTTTAATCATACTTGAGAATATTAAATATATATAGGTGTTTGAGGTAGCCAAGGATATCTAAGCTGAAATTATGAGGTAAGGTGAAGAAAATAAGGCCGAAATACAAGGAAGGATAAATTCTTTTGATGGTGCTTTCTAAGGTATGTTATTTACAGGTCATCTCACAATTTTCGCTATAACTTTTTTTCTATAATGATTCAAACCGTGAAATTGATATTCCATTGAGAAAACATATCCAAGTATCTATGGTAAAAAAATCATCTCGTGTGTCATTGTATTTTTGGAGTTACACTCCGTGGAAAATAGGGTTTGTGGCTAGTCCTAAAACTAGTCAAAAACAGGTGTTTCAGGTAAAAACGTCATAACTTATTCATAACTGATATAAATTATGTGAAACCAAATGTGTTAGTTAGGGTACAGTCCGTAGTATGCTTTGTAACAGTTTTAGATCAATTCAACAAACATTTCGTGTGGGGTACGCTCTACAAGGTCGCTCTCTAAAATAAGCCAGAATTCAACAAGGTATGCCATTTTTGTTATAACTCCTTTTATGAGAGGTTCCAAGTAGTGAAACCTGGAGGAATTGCATAAAACACACCGAAGAACATTGTGTATCAGTTTCATATCTTTATACATTACAGGTACAAAGTTATGATTACTTCAATTTAGGGTTGTTGACTAATCCAAAACTAGGCATGTGAGACTAAAACAAAATTTGATGAAAATGCTAGTCTCTTGTTGTTGAAGTTAAGGAAGGTTTGCAGGAATGTGATAATATACACCATGCCTATTAGAGAGATACAAATCATATTTGGATGATGAAATTGATGATGGCTTTTGGTTGAGGTACATGTTGAGTACATGGTTGAGACAAGTAGTTGATGAGTTGGCACATACATGAGGTGTATAGTTGATGATGTTGGTACATATTGATGAGTCATAGTTGATGAGTATTTGACACATGATTGATACATACTTGGTACATGGTTGGATGCACTTTTTTATGGTACAGGTTGATTACAGGTTATTTGGGACAGGTTGGTGCATGGTTGATGCACTTGTTTATGGTACAAGTTGATTATAGGTTGAGGTACATGTTGATGTATGGTTCAGATTTATTGGTATAGGTTTACAATGGTATATCTCATAGTGACAGGTTGACGATGGTTCCATCATTCTAATTCTACTTCAGGTTGGTAGGACGGGGCAAGGACAAGTGGTTCTAGCCACCTTCCAGTTGTAGCTGGAAAACATAGGGGGTTGTAGCCTCCTTCTGGTTGTATCCAAAGAATTGGGGAGTTGGAGATTCCCTTAGGTTGTAGCCTGAGAAACTAGGGGGTTGGAGCCTCCTTCTAGTTGCAGCTGGAAAACAAAGGAAGTTGGTGTTTCCAATGAATGTAATTCTTCAAGACATATAAGAAAAAACATTCTGTGGTTTTCTCCCGATTTGGGTTTCCACATAAAAAACTGGTGTACTGTGTATGTGTATGTTTGTTCATTTGTTCATCTCTTATTTACTATGCAATTATTGGATGATAATTTTTCATTGTTATAACACTTGATTATATGGTTAAAAAGGATTAAATTGCTCTATTACTGATTCACCCCCCCCTCTCAGTAATCCAACAATTGGTATCAGAGAAGGTTCCCTCAGAAATCAGTTTAACCACTGAAAGGTAGATCATGGAGACTACCAACTCATATAAAAATGGAATACCACAGTTTGATGGACATAAGTATTGTTTTTGGAGCATAAGGATGAGGACATATATATAGGCACATGGATTTCAAGTTTGGTAATCAATTGTAGATGGATACACAACACCAGTAGTTCCACCAACAAATGACAAAGAAGTAAAAATCGGTGAGAATAATTCCAAAGCCACAAATGCACTTTTGAATGGTCTCAGTGATACTGTATTTACCAAAGTTGCACACTGTAAATCCGGTAAAGAGATTTGGGACAAGCTTCAAAATATTTATGAAGGAAATACAAAAGTCAAAGAAGCAAAGCTTCAGACTTATAGAGGTTAGTTCAAACAACTAAAAATGAAGGAAGATGAAGATATCACAGCCTACTTCTTAAGAGTCGATGAAACAATGAATACAGTTATAGGCTTGGGAGAAGAAATTGAAGAATCTGTAATTGTTCAAAGATACTAAGATCTCTTCCTATGAGATTCAACCCTAAGATATCAACACTAGAAGAAAGATCGGATCTAGACTCAATAAGCATGGACGAACTACATGAAATATTCACAGCATATTAAATGAGAACTGAGCAGGAAAATCCAGATGTAAAAGAAGCATCTTTCAAGGCATCCAAAAGATCAAAGAAAAAGAAAAAGAACAAGAAGAATATAGCAGCAACAGTGACACCTTGGAAGATGATGAATAAGTGGCCAACTTCGTCAAAAGACTGAACAAGGGAACCAACGGTAGGTATAGAGGTAAGCTTCCTTTAATTTGTTTTAATTGTGATGATATTGGTCATTTTGCTAACAAATGTCCTCATAAGAAAAATGAAGAAGGATTTATAAGAGCACTTCCTTTCATAAGATCTTCAACTCCCAGGTATCAAACTATATTTTTTGGTTTATGTTATGCATGTAATAATTTTGGACATAAAGATGTGAATTGCAGAGATAACAACAAGAACAGTAAAAACTTTGAGAGTTATACACAAAGGGATTATTCAAGGAGACCCAGTAACACACAAAGAAGAAGTTACAACAGGTTTGAATCTTTGACCATTGAAGTGGAATGTTACAAATATAACAATTTTGGACACATGCCAAGGATTGTAGAACAACAGTCCCTCCTAAAGAACCTCAACAGAATAATAACAGTCACAGACAAGAACCTAAAAAAATGGCATGGATTAGAAAGGAAGATCAATATAACAATGAAGAATGCACAATTGCTCTACAAACTAAGAAGAAGAAACATAGTTGGTATGTTGACAATGGATGTTCAAAACACATGACAGGTGATAAAGACAAATTTCTTACATTACAAAAAGAAAAAAATGGATCAGTCTTCTTTGGAAATGATAATTCATTGAAAATCATTGGAGAAGGCATAGTCCAAATTGGGAACAAGAATGAAAAGGCATAAAATGTTCTACTGGTAGAATATATGAAACATAATATTCTAAGTGTGATTCAAATGTGTGACCAAGTTCATAAACTTACTTTCGATTCAGAAAAGTGTGAGATAAGAAAAGAAGGTTCAGAGAAATTTGTTGGTACAACTGCAAGAACTTCAAACAACATATATGTGTTAAGTGAAATTGAAAATGAAAAGTGTTGTCTAGGAAAGGAAGATGAAATTTGTCTATGGCATAGAACAATGGGTCACATGCATTTTGATAACCTTGTCAAAGTCAACAAAAGAGAAGCAGTCAGAGAAATGCCCCAGATCACGAAACCAACCAACACTTTATGTAAGCATTGTCAACAAGGAAAGAAAACAAAGACCAAGTTCAAATCAAAGGAATATTCAACAACAAGACCACTGGAAATTGTGCACACTGATCTAGTTGGACCAACTACAACAAAGGGCTTAAAAGGTTAAAAATACTTTATGTTATTAGTTGATGATTATACAAGAATAACTGCAATTTTCTTTCTCAAGAACAAGTTAGAAGCTTTGGAAAACTTCAAGATCTATAAGGAAATGGTTGAAAATGAGATGGATTCAAGAATCAAATGTTTGAGATATGATAATGGAGGAGAGTTCACTTCAAAGGAATTTATGGACTACTGTAGCAGTCATGGAATAAAAAGACAATTCTCCGTTGCTAGGACACCTCAACAAAATGGAGTTGTTGAAAGAAAGAACATGAAATTATAAGAAATGGCTCGAACAATGCTAATGGATTCCAAATTGACAGATATATTTTGGACACAGGTAGTGCATACAACAATTCACATTCAAAACAGAGTAATGCTCAGAAACAAAACTGATAAAACTCCCTACGAGCTGCGGAAATGAAGACCAACAAATGTGAAGCACTTCAGAGTTTTTGGAAGCAAATGCTACATCAAGAGAGAAGATGGAAAAATGAGAAAGTTTGACTCTCGTGTGGACAAAGGAATACTTGTTGGTTACTCAAGTACAAGGAAAACATACAAGTATTACAATCTAAGATTGAACAAAGTTGTGGAAAACATCAACGCAACAATTGATGAAACAGGCAGACCAAAATCAAAGGAAGAAGAAAACAAATCAATGGAACAACTTTTTGAAGAACAAGATGAAAAAGAAGTAAAAGAAGAAGATGAAGATGAAGAGAATCCGATAGAAGAAGAAGAGAAAGTTCAAAAAGTATCTCCAAAGTCACCTAGAAAATGAGTACAGAAGAATCATCATTCAGATCAGATTATTGGAAACAAAGATGCAGGAGTTGAGATTAGAAGAAAAATCTGTTCACTAGAACAAACACACCTAAAAATCTTATCTACAATTGAACCAAATTGTTTTGAAGAAGCTAACAAGGATGAATTTTTGAATAAGACCATGGATGAAGAATTGGATCAAATAGAGAAAAATGACACTTGGAAATTGGTTCCAGGACCAAAGAATAAGAATGTGATCGAGACAAAATGGGTTTTCAGGAATAAATTGAATGAATATGGACAGGTTACAAGGAAGAAATCTAGATTGGTTTGTAAAGGATATGCACAGATTGAAGGAATCGAATTTGAAGAGATATTTGCCCCAGTTGCCAGAATGGAAGAAATCCGTTTACTTTTAGCTTATGCATGCTCCAAAAATGTTAAAGTATATCAGATGGACGTAAAAGAAAATTTTCTGAATGGGAACTTGAAGAAGTCTACATTAAAAAACCATAAGGATTTCAGTTGTCAGAGAATATAGACTATGTATGTAAATTAAAGAAGGCCTTGTATGGTGTAAAACAGGCTTGTAGAGCATGGTACTCCAGACTGGATAAGTATCTGCAGCAGAGAGAGTTCAGAAAAGGAAATGCAGATAACAACCTCTACATCAAGGTAAGTCAAGGTAATATTTTATTAATTGAAGTTTATGTTCATGATATTATTTTTGGTAGTAATGATGACAAGTTAAGCCAAAAATTTGCAAAATACATGCAGAATGAATTTGAAATGTTGTTATTTGGAGAACTATCATTCTTTATGGGACTTCAGATATGTCAAAGAAACCAAGGAATTTTTATTTCTCAAACCAAGTATATTAGCGAAACGCTAAAGAGGTTCAGAATGGAAGAATGCAAACTAGTTATCACTCCCATGCAAACTAGTTGTAAGTTGAGAAAAGATGATGATTCGAAGTCTACAGATAAGAGGAAATACAGGTCAATGATTGGCAGCCTACTATATGTGATAACATCCAAACCAAATGTAATGCAAGCAGTTGGACAGGTGGCACAATTTCAAGCAGCACCAAAGGAATCACATGTATTAGCAGTAAAGAGGATTTTCAGATATCTCAAAGGAACATAAGAGTTTGGATTATGGTATCCAAAAGGAAAAGATCTATTACTTATTGCCTACATAGATGCAGATTGGGCAGGTTGTATTGATGATCAACGAAGCACCAGTGGAGCATCATTCTACTTAGGTGAGTGTTTGGTATCATGGATAAGAAAGAAACAATCATCAGTATCTCTATCTACAACCGAGACAGAGTATATTGTAGCAACAACATGTTGTACATAGGTTCTTTGGATGAAACAAACTTTGACAGATATATAGGTTGAGTATGATGATCCCATTGCAATATATTGTGATAATACAAGTTCCATAAATATCTCAAAAAACCCGGTGATGCACTCCAAGATGAAGCACATTCCAATCAAGTATCACTTTCTACGAGAACAAGTTGCAGAAAAGAACATAAGAGTTGAGTATGTGGGCACAAAAGAAAAAGTGACAGACATCTTTACAAAACCACTTCCACAGGAAGCCTTTGAATATCTTCGCCAAAGACTTGGAGTTATTTCTACTCCAAAATGAATGCTTTTTGAGTGCTTTTTGAATTCTTATCTTATATGTCTTAGATGTACATGAGGAAGCACCATAAGAGGACAGGTCAATCAGGGGGAGCAGCCCTAGATGGAAAGATACATTTTCCATTGATGATAAAGGGGGAGAGATTTATCAGGTGTAGATGATAGAGGCATGGTTCCAGGGGGAGAAGATTTATTAGATGTAGAGGATAGAGGAAAATTTATCAGATACAGAGGACAGAGGCATGGTTCCAGGGGGAGCACGAGTGATATGATTTCAGTATTGCATCATAGTGTTTCCATCAATGCCAAAGGGGGATATTGTTGATTAAGGTTGGTTGTCATTGATGTCAACCCTTGAAGAAAGATCTGCAGCACAAAGTTTTGGGTAATGGACCCAATATTGTTTTATGTAAAGATGACTCATTATTTTCTTGTCATGGTTGATAAGAAATAAATATGGATGAACTCCAAAGTGGTCCCCTTATGGTGAAAGCCCTCACGAGAAGATGCTTTGCGGAGTAAGAGAACCCATGCTTAATTGTGGAATAATGAGATGAAGGACAATTAAATTTTTAGGAAACTATCCTAGATGGATAGTGCTTTTCATTCCATTTCCGATGGTATGTGGAACGTCACATAATGCCTTACGGCTAGAGAGTTATGGCCATGAGAAGTTTGAGACCCCAGGTTTGGGTAATGGACCCAAGTTTGTTTGATGGATAACAGTATGAGTTATGATATATTTCCAGATAATACTATTTATATGGATAGTACATGTCATTCCATTTCTGGTGGTATGTGGAATGTCACATAACTCCTCACGGTTTGAGAGTTATGGCCTTACAAAGTTGGAGGACCCTTATATGTCATCTAGAAGCCCCAAAAGGTCAAAGTAGTCAAAGTGGTTTAAGAGATTTTAAAAGGTAAATAATAAAGTGAAGTAATGAGTGTATTATAATTCAAATTGAATACAAAATAAATTATTTCAATAATAATTTTAATGGAGAAATTAGAAGTCGGTTAACACTAAAATGAGAAAAGATGGGGCCAAGTGACCTAGAAGATGTTTTTAAGGAAGCTACTTGGAGAGTATAAATAAGAGGCAAGGCTCTCTCATTTTAATCACACTTGAGAATATTGAATATATATATGTGTATGAGGTAACCAAGGATATCTAAGGCAAAATTCTAAGGGAAGGTGAAGAAAAGAAGGCCGAAATACAAGGAAAGATAAATTCTTTTGATGATGCTTTCTAAGGTATGTTATTTACAAGTCATCTCACCATTTTCACTATAAATTTTTTTATATAATGATTCAGACCGTGAAATTGATATTCCATTGAGAACACATATCCAAGTATCTTTGGTAAGAAATTAAGCTTTTGGGTCATTTTATTTTTGGATTTACATCGTGGAAAATATGGTTTGTTGCTAGTCCTGAAACTAGTCAAAAACAAGTGTTTTAGGTAAAAACGTCATAACTTCTTCATAATAGATCCAAATTAAGTGAAACCAAATGTGTTGGTTAGGGTACAATTATTAGTATTATTTTTAACATTTTCATATCAATTCAACAAATATTCTGTGTGGGGCACACTCTACAAGGTCGCTCTCTAGAATAAGCCAAAATTAAGCAAGGTATGACATTTTTGCTATAATTCTTTTTCTAAGAGGTTACAAGTAGCGACACCTAAAAAAATTGCATAAAACATACTGAAGAACATTATGTATCAGTTTCAGATCTTTATACATTAAAGGTACACAGTTATGATTACTTCAAGTTAGGGTTGTTGACTAATTCAAAACTAGGCATGTGAGACTAAATAAAAGTTTGATGAAAATTCTAGTCTCTTGTTATTGAAGTTAAGGAAGGTTTGTAGGAATGTGATTATATACACCAGGTCTATTACAGAGCTACAAATCAGTTTTGGATGATGAAATTGATGAGGGATTTTGGTTGAGGTACATGTTGAGTACATGGTTGAGACAAGTAGTTGATGAGTTGGCACATACATGAGGTGTATAGTTGATGATGTTGTACATATTTATGAGTCATAGTCAATGAGTAGTTTATACATGATTGGTACATACTTGGTACATGGTTGGATGCACTTGTTTATGGTTCAGGTTGATTACAGGTTATTTGGTACAGGTTGGTGCATGGTTGATGCACTTGTTTATGGTACAGGTTGATTACAGGTTGAGGTATAAGTTGGTGCATGGTTTATGCATGGTTCAAATTCATTGGTATATGTTTACAATGTTATATCTCACAGTGACAAGTTGATAGTGGTTCCATCATTCTACTTCTACTTCAGGGTGGCAGGACAGGGCAAGGACAGGTGGTTGTAGCCGAAGAACATAGGGGGTTGTAGAATCCTTCTGGTTGTAGCCAGAAAATTGGCGAGTTGGAGCTTCCCTCGGGTTGTAGCCTGAGAAAATAGGGGGTTGGAGCCTCCTTCCAGTTGCAGTTGGAAAACAAAGGAATTTGGTGCTTTCAATGAATGCAATTCTTCAAGATATATAAGAAAAAGAATTCTGTGGTTTTCTCCCGATTTGTGTTTCCATGTAGAACACAGGTGTACTGTGTATGTGTATGTTTGTTCATTTGTTCATTTCTTATTTACTCTGCAGTTATTGGATGATAATGCTTCATTGATATAACACTTGGATTATATGGTTAAAAATGATTGAATTGCTCTATTACTGATTCAACCCCCCTCTCAGTAGTCGAACAATTGGTATTAGAGAAGGTTCCTTCAGAAATCAGTTTAACCACTGAAAGGTAAATCATGGAGAGTACCAACTCATATAAAAATGGAATACCACAAGTTGATGGACAGAAGTATGATTTTTGGAGCATAAGGATGAGGAGATATATATAGGCACGAGGATTTCAAGTTTGGCAATCAATTGTAGATGGATACACAGCACCAACAGTTCCACCAACAAATGAAAAAGCAGTAAAACTCGGTGAGAATAATTCCAAAGCCACAAATGCACTTTTAAATGGTCCGAGTGATACAATATTCACCAAAGTTGTACACTGTAAATATGCTAAAGATATTTGGGACAAGCTTCAAAATATTTATGAAGGAGATACAAAATTCAAAGCAGCAAAGCTTCAGACTTATAGAGGTCATTTCAAACAACTAAAAATGAAGGAAGATGAAGATATCGCAACCTACTTCTTACAAGTCGATGAAATAGTGAATGCAATCATAGGATTGGGAGAAGAAATTGAAGAATCTGTAATTGTTCAAAAAATACTAAGATCTCTTCCTATGAGATTCAACCCTAAGATATCAGCACTAGAAGAAAGATTAGATCTGGACTCAATAAGCATGGACGAACTGCATGGAATCTTCATAGCATATGAAATGAGAACTGAGCAGGAAAATCTAGATGTAAAAGAAGTAGCCTTCAAGGCATCCAAAAGATCAAAGAAAAATAAAAAGGAACAAGAAGAATATAGAAGCAACAGTGACACCTCAGAAGATGATGAAGAAGTGGCCAACTTCATCAAAAGACTGAATAGGGGAACCAACGGTAGGTATAGAGGTAAGCTCCCTTTAATTTGTTTTAATTGTGATGATATTGGTCATTTTGCTAACAAATGTCCTCATAAGAAAAAGATAAATGATGAAGGTTACTCAAAAGGAAAATACACATATAAAGGAAAAATAACTACAAAGAAAGTTTTCAAGAAAATCTTATACACCAAAGAAGACATCTCATCATCAGATGAAGATGAAGTCAGTGAAAATGAGACAGGAAGAGTTCTATTCATTCCAGTAAAAGACTCTGACAAAGAAGACTCTGAAGAAGAATATGAAGAAGCCAAAGAAGAATGTGAAGAAGTTGAAGAAGAAATTGAAGAGGTAGAAGTTGACTATCGAGAAGAATTAATGTGTGCCATAAAAGTTATCAAAAGAGAAAAGAAGAAAAACAAGAAACTACAAGCATAACTAGACAAGAAAAATGACACTCGAGAACTAAAACAAATGATCACAAAATTGAAGGTTCAAATAGAAGAATATAAAAGTATTGAAGAAGAACTCAAAGAAAAACTAGAAGAAAATGACAAGATCATTGGAAACTTAGAAGTAGAGGTTGTCACACTAAGAAAAGATATTCAAAAGAAAAATATGCAGAATAGCTCAAAAGTTCTGGATGACATTATCAACAGTAAAAAATCTCATCTTGACAAGTTCGAACTTGGATACAATCAAATAGAAAAGGGATCAAGTTCCAAAACAATAGAGAAAGAAACAAATCCAAAGAGCTATGCAGAAATAATCAAAGAGGATAGGAATATATACAAGGAATATTAAAGGGACACTCCTCCACCAAGAAGATTCATATTTAAGAATCAACAACAGACAGATAGGCCTCAAGAAGAATAAGTATTCATAAGAGCACCTCCTTTCAGAAGATCTTCAACTCCCAGGTATCAAAATATATTTTTTGGTTTATGTTATACATGTAATAATTTTGGACATAAAGCTGTGAATTGTAGAGCTAACAACAGGAACAATAACAACTTTGAGAGTTATACATAAAGGGATTATTCAAGGAGACCTAGTGACACACAAAGAAGAAGTTACAACAAGTTTGAATCTTTGAGCACTGAAGTGGAATGTTACAAATGTAACAATTTTGGACACATGGGCAAGGATTGCAGAATGAAAGTCCCTCCTAGAGAACCTCAACAGAATAACAACAATCACAGACAAGAACCTCAGAAAACGACATGGATAAGAAAGGAATATCAATATAACAATGAAGAATGTATAGTATCTCTACAAGCTACGCAGAAGAAACATGGTTGGTATGTTGACAGTGGATGTTCAAAACACATGACATGTGATAAAGACAAATTTCTTATATTACGAAAAGAAAAAAATGGATCAGTTTCCTTCAGAAATGATAATTCATCCAAAATCATTGGAGAAGGCACAGTCAGAATTGATAACAAGAATGAAAAGGTACAAAATGTTCTACTGGTAGAAGACATGAAGCATAATCTTCTAAGTATGAGTCAAATGTGTGACCAAGGTCATAAACTTACTTTTGATTCAGAAAAGTGTGAGATAAGAAAAGAAGGTTCAGGGAAATTGGTCAGTACAGTTGCAAGAACTTCAAAAAACATATATGTGTTAAGTGAAATTGGAAATGAAAAGTGTTGTCTAGGAAATAAAGATGAAAGTTGGTTATGGCATAGAACAATGGGTCACATTCATTTTTATAACCTTGTCAAAGTCAGCAAAAGAGAAGTAGTTAAAGAAATTCCCTAGATCATGAAACCAACCAACACTTTATGCAAGCATTGTCAACAAGGAAAACAAACAAAGACCAGGTTCAAATAAAAGGAATATTCAACAACAAGACCACTGGAAATTGTGCACACTTATCTATTTGGACCAACTACAACAAAGGGCTTAAAAGGTGAAAAATACTTTATGTCATTAGTTGATGATTATACAAGAATGATTGCAGTTTGTTTTCTCAAGAACAAGTCAGAAGCTTTTGAAAACTTCAAGATCTACAAGGAAATGGTTGAAAATGAGATGGATTCAAGAATCAAATGTTTAAGATTAGATAATGGAGGAGAGTTCACTTCAAATGAATTTATGGACTACTGTAGCAGTCATGGAATAAAAAGACAATTCTTTGTTGCTAGGACACTTCAACATAATGGAGTTGTTGAAAGAAAGAACATGACAGTACAAGAAATGGCTTGAACAATGCTATTGGATTCCAAATTGACAGATATATTTTGGACACAGACAATGCATACAACAGTTCACATTCAAAATAGAGTAATACTCAGAAACAACACTGAAAAAACTCCCTACGAGCTATGGAAAGGAAGACCAACAAATGTGAAGCACTTCATATTTTTTGGAAGCAAATGCTACATCAAAAGAGAAGATGGCAGATTGGGAAAGTTTGACTCTCGCGTGAACAAATGAATACTTGTTGGTTACTCAAGAACAAGGAAAGCATACAAGTGTTACAATCTAAGATTGAATAAAGTTGTGGAAAGCATCAACGTAACAATTGATGAATCAGGCAGACCAGAATCAAAAGAAGAAGAAAACAAATCAATGGAACAACTTTTCGAAGAAGAAGATGAAAAATAAGTAGAAGAGGAAGATGAAGATGAAAAGAATTCGACAGAATTAGAAGAGCAAATTCAAAAAGTATCTCCAAAGACACCTAGCAAACGAGTACAGAAGAATCATCATTCAGATCAGATTATTGGAAACAAAGATGTAGGAGTTGAGACTAGAAGAAAAATCCGTTCACCAAAACAAACACACCTAGCACTCTTATCTACAATTGAACCAAAATGTTTTGAAGAAGTCAACAAGGATGAATTTTGGAATAAGGCCATGGATGAAGAGTTGGATCAAATAGAGAAAAATGACACTTATGAATTGGTTCCAAGACCAAAGAATAAGAATGTGATCAGCACAAAATGAGTTTTTAGGAATAAATTGAATGAAGATGGACATGTTACAAGGAACAAAGCTAGATTGGTATGTAAAGGATATGCACATATTGAAGGAATTGACTTTGAAGAGAGATTTGCCCTAGTTGCCAGAATGGAAGCAATCCATTTACTTTTAGCTTATGCATGCTCCAAAAATGTTAAAGTATATCAGATGGACGTAAAATCAATGTTTCTGAATGGGGAACTTGAAAAAGAAGTCTACATTGAACAACTAGAAGGATTTTAGTTGTCAGAGAACATAGACTATATATGTAAATTAAAGAAGGCCTTGTATGGTCTAAAACAGGCTCCCAGAGCATGGTACTCTAAACTGGATAAGTATCTGCAGCATGCAGGGTTCAGAAAAGGAAGTGCAGACAACAACCTCTACATCAAGGTAAGTCAAGGTATATTTTATTAATTGAAGTTTATGTTGATGATATTATTTTTGGTAGTGGTGATGACACGTTAAGCCAGAAATTTGCAAAAGACATGCAATGTAAGGTAGCTAGAGAGGTAGTGAGGGGGCCCAGAGGGCCCATAGTGATAATAGTGGTAGTCATTCAATGTAAGGTGGACTAGGTCCACTATATTATTAAATAAGGCCCACTATGGTAGTTAGATATAATAAATGGGTAATTAGATATAGTAAATGTAAGAGGATTTCTTAGAAGGTTCTACTTCTAGAAGATTCCTCCTCTAGAATGTTCTTAGGTGATGATAGCACTATATAAAGGGATTCAAGCAATGTAATGAGAAAATAAGAGAAGTATTGTATTTGGATCTGAAGCTCAATAGGAGGATGCCCCCTCGAAGAGGCAAGTGAACAGGAGAGGATCCCTTTCATAATAGGATCCATTGTATGGTATTGCCCTACCCTAAGGGTTTGATAGTAATAAAGAAGATTTTGTATATTTTTATTGTATATCTGTTGTGGTTCTTTTGTATTCAGTATTGAGTTCTTAACAATTGGTATCAGAGAACTTTCCTTGGCAGACATTGTGGGCAAATATTTTTTATTTTTGCATATTTTTTTTCGGAGAAGAAAAAAGAGGGTCGCGACATTCCAGAACTTTTTGGTATATTTATGTGCAAAATTTGTAGAAACAGGTTATATATCTGAGTTTATATCATAAAAAAATCCAAGTTAAAAAAAAAAATCGTCCGAAACGGAGTCCGGAAGGTCAAGATATTGAAGTTTTAAAATCTGCAAATTTTCAGGGTTTTTTCCATGGACGGCAGCGCGATTTGTTTTTATTTTTGTAGTAGATGGAGGCCTAAGTTTCTCAAAAAAAATTACATATCTGAGTTCCTCTCACAATTTCACCCAATTTCAAAAAAAAAATCAGCCGAAACGGAGTACGGGAAGTGAAGTTATGAGCATTTTAAATTCAACAGTTTTTTAGGGTTTTTTCAGAAAAAACTGCGATTTTCTGTTATAACTTATTGTTCTATTTTTTTGGGTTTTTTTGTGACAGCTGCGGGAACGAAGTGTTCGTAGGGTTCTTAGATGGCTATTTTTTCTCAAAACCTCAAATAAATTCTTGAATCATTCAAATCTCAATTGTATGACACATTGTGTGACATATTGCATGACAAATTTCATGACCTTGTAGATGGCCTCAATAATAGTCTTCGTAGTTCATTGGATAGCATGTAGGAGAGATTTCTTATGGAAGAAATCATCAGGAATGAATATAATCAAGAAATATATGCTTGGTATGATTTTGAGGATGATTATGATGATTGGTATATGGATAGTTGTCATTTATGGGATGACAACCACTTTCATATTTTATGTGATGACTCTACTCCACCTTTTGTAGAGAACATCAATGTCCCACATCAGGAGCTAGTTACCAGCGTTCAGTATGCATATTCTACAGTGGTATTATTCCTTCCAGATTCTACTACGACCCTTTTCCACTATGTGGATGGATCTTCTTATTTGGATCCACATGATAGGTGTCAGTCTTTGGAGTATCATTTGGAGTTGGTTATTGGGCTCCAAAATCTTTCACGGGGAGTTCACATGAGCACTTGGACATGAGACCTGGGCTTACAATGGTGGTTGGACTACTTCAGCATGGTGGATTTTCTTTCTACATGGGACCTTGGTTCTTTAGTCTTCTTCAACATTATGGTCCACAATTATCCATGGGACCCTGGTATATGGTTGTACATCAAGCGTTGAGGACAACGCTTTCATAAGGGGGATGGAATGTAAGGTAGCTAGAGAGATAGTGGGGGGGCCTAGAGGGCCCATAGTGATAATAGTGGAGGTCATTCAATGTAAGGTGGACTAGGTCCACTATATTATTAAATAAGGCCCACTATGGTAGTTAGATATAATAAATGGGTAATTAGATATAGTAAATGTAAGAGGACTTCTTAGAAGGTTCTACTTCTATAAGATTCCTCCTCTAGAATGTTCTTAGGTGATGATAGCACTATATAAAGGGATTCAAGCAATGTAATGAGACAATAAGAGAAGTATTGTATTTGGATCTGAAGCTCAATAGGAGGATGCCCCCTCGAAAAGGAAAGTGAACAGGAGAGGATCCCTTCCATAATAGGATCCATTGTATGGTGTTGCCCTACCTCAAGGGTTTGATATAATAAAATTGTTTTTTTCTATATTGTTCTTCTATATCTGTTGTGGGACTTTGTATTCAGTATTGGGTACTTAACATGCAGAATGAATTTGAAATGTCGTTACTTGGAGAACTATCCTTCTTTCTGGGAATTCGGATATGTCAAAGCAACCAAGGAATTTTTATTTCTCAAACCAAGTATATCAGAGAAATGCTAAAGAGGTTCGGAATGGAATATTGCAAATCAGTTATCACTCCCATGCAAACCAGTTGTAAGTTGAGAAAAGATGATGATTCAAATTCTACAGATCAGAGATAATATAGGTCAATGATTGACAACCTACTATATGTGACAACATCCAGACCAGATGTAATGCAAGCAGTTGGATGGGTGACATGATTTCAAGCAGCACCAAAGGAATCACATGTATTAGCAGTAAAGAGGATTGTCAGATATCTTAAAGGAACATAAGAGTTTGGATTATGGTATCCAAAAAGAAAAGATCTATCACGTATTGCCTACACAGAGGCAGATTGGGCAGGTTGTATTGATGACCGACGAAGCACCAATGGAGCAACATTCTACTTAGGTGAGTGTTTGGTATCATGACTAAGCAAGAAACAATCATCAGTATCTCTATCTACAACCGAGGCAGAGTATATTGCAGCAACAACATGTTGTACACAGGTTCTTTGGATGAAACAAATTTTGATAGATATACAGGTTGAGTATGATGAACCCATTCTAATATATTGTGATAATACAAGTGCCATCAGTATCCCAAAAATCCCGATGATGCACTCCAATATGAAGCACATTCCAATCAAGTATCTCTTTCTATGGGAACAGGTTGTAGAAAAGAACATCAAAGTTGAGTATGCAGGCACAAAAAAACAAGTTGTAGACATCTTTACAAAACCACTTCCAAGGAAAACCTTTGAATATCTTCGCCAAAGACTTGGAGTTATTTCTACTCCAAAATGAATGCTTTTTGAATGCTTATCTTATATGTCTTATATGTACATGAGGAAGCACCATAAGAGGACAGTTCATTCAGGGGAATCATCTCCAGATAGAAATATACCTTTGCCATTGATGACAAAGGGGGAGAGATTTATCTGATGCAGAGGACAGAGGCATGGTTCCAAGGGGAGCAGATTTATCAAATGTAGAGGACAGAGACAAATTTATAAGATATAGAGGATAGAGACAAATTTATCAGATATAGAGGACAGAGGTATGGTTTTAGGGGGAGCATGAGTGATATGATTTCAGTATTGCATCAGAGTGTTGCCAACAATGCGAAAGGGAGAGATTGTTGATTAAGGTTGGTTGTCATTGATGTCAACCCTTGAAGAAAGCCTCACAACAGAAAGGTTTAGGTAATGGACCCAATATTGTTTGATGTAAAGATGAATCATTATTGTATTGTCATGGTTGATAAGAAGTAAATATGGATGAACTCCAAAGTGGTCCCCTTATGGTGAAATCCCTCAGGGAAGATGCTTTGCGGAGTAAGAGAACCCATGCTTAATTATTGAATAATGAGATGAACGACAATGAATTTGTTAGGTAAACTATCCTATATGGATATTTATTATCATTCCATTTCTGGTGGTATGTGGAATGTCACATAACTCCTTACGGTTAGAGAGTTATGGCCATGAGAAGTTGGAGACCCCAGGTTTGGGTAATGGACCCAAGTTTGTTTGATGGATAACAGTATGAGTTATGATATATTTTTAGATAATACTATTCTATATGGATATTAAATGCCATTCCATTTCTGGTGGTATGTGGAACGTCACATAACTCCTCACGGTTTGAGAGTTATGGCCTTACGAAGTTGGAGGACCCTCAATGTCATGTAGAAGCCCCAAAAGGTCAAAGTAGTCAAAGTGGTTTAAGATATTTTAAAAGGTAAATAATAAAGTGAAGTAATGAGTGTATTATAATTCAAAGTGAATACAAAATAAATTATTTCAATAATAAATTTAATGGATAAATTATAAGTGGGTTAACCCTAAAATAAGAAAAGTGAGGCCAAGTGACCTAGAATATGTTTTTAAGGAAGCTACTTGGAGAGTATAAATAAGAGGTAAGACTCTCTAATTTTAATCAAACTTGAGCATATTGAATATCTATAGATTTCTGAGGTAACCAAGGATATCTAGGCCAAAATTCTGAGGGAAGGTGAAGAAAAGAAGGCCGAAATGCAAGGAAGGATAAATTCTTTTGATGGTGCTTTCTAAAGTATGTTATTTACAGGTCATTTCACCATTTTCACTTTAAATTTTTTTCTATATTGATTTAGACAGTGAAATTGCTATTCCATTGATAAAACATATCCAAGTATCTGTGGTAAAAAATTAAGTTTGTGAGTCATTGTATTTTTGAAGTTACACTCCGTGGAAAATAGAGTTTGTGGCTAGTCCTGAAACTAGTCAAAAATAGGTGTTTTGAGTAAAAACGTCATAACTTCTTCATAACAGATCCAAATTCAGTGAAACCAAATTTTTTGGTTAGGGTACAGTTAGTAGTATGCTGTGCAATAGTTTCATATCAATTCAATAAATATTCCGTGAGGGGCACGCTCTATAAGGTCGCTCTCTACAATAAGCCAGAATTCAACAAGGTATGCCATTTTTGCTATAACTCCTTTTCTGAGAGGTTCCAAGAAGCGAAACCTGGAGGAATTGCATAAAACACACTGAAGAACATTTTGTATCAGTTTCATATCTGTATACATTACATGTACAAATTTATGATTACTTCAAGTTAGGGTTGTTGACTAATTCAAAACTAGGCATGTGAGACTAAAGAAAAGTTTGATGAAAATGCTAGTCTCTTGTTGTTGAAGTTAAGGAAGGTTTGCAGGAATGTGATCATATACAAAAGGTCTATTACAAAGCTACAAATCCGATTTGGATGATGAAATTGATGAGGGCTTTTGGTTGAGGTACATGTTGAGTACATGGTTGAGACAAGTAGTTGATGAGTTGGCACATACATGAGGTGTATAGTTGATGATGTTGGTACATATTTATGAGTCATAGTTGATGAGTAGTTAACACATGATTGGTACATACTTGGTATCTGGCTGGATGCACTTGTTTATGGTACAGGTTGATTACAGGTTATTTGGTACAGGTTGGTGCATGGTTGTTGCACTTGTTTATGGTACAGGTTGATTACAGGTTGAGGTACAGGTTGATGCATGATTTAGATTTATTGGTACATGTTTACAACAGTATATCTCACAGTGGCAGGTTGACAGTGGTTCCATCATTCTACTTCTACTTCGGGGTGGCAGGATGGGGCAAGGATAGGTGGTTGTAGCCACCTTCCGATTGTAGGCGGAGAACATAGGGGGTTGTAGCCTCCTTCTGGTTGTAGCCAAAGAATTGGGGAGTTGGAGCTTCCCTCGGGTTGTAGCCTGAGAAACTAGGGGGGTGGAGCCTCCTTCCAGTTGCAGCTAGAAAACAAAGGAAGTTGGTGCTTCCAATGAATGTAATTCTTCAAGACATATAAGAAAAAACATTTCGTGGTTTTCTCCCGATTTGGGTTTCCACGTAAAACAATGGTGTACTGTGTATATGTATGTTTGTTCATTTGTTCATTGTTTATTTACTCTGCAGTTATTGGATGATAATGCTTCATTGATATAACACTTGGATTATATGGTTAAAAATGATTAAATTGCTCTATTACTGATTCACCCCCCTCTTAGTAATCCAACACCAACATTCAAGGAAGAGACTACATTGTGGCATGCACACATGATACCATCAAGACAATTATATTAGGGAGAACATTATACTGTCTTGTATTCATGCTTTGATAGATATGTATACAATGATATGGATGGTTGGAGTGGTTGCACCCACTCCAAATAATCACCCATTTAGGCCCATTTATCAATTAAACACATATATTTATCCACTTTAGTTTATATTACATCCATAAGTATGATGACATTTATGATGCCTAAGAGGCCCTCTCAACATCTCCCACACACTCAATTCCTTGCTCATCCCAAGAAAGTGTGCAACAACATCCTAGATCTCTGCTCTTGCATAAGTACCCTTACTATGCATCAACCATGCATATCGGTCTGCATAGGTAAATCATCCACAACAGTCACCAACTGTAGAGGAGGATACAAATATACAAGATTTACTGTGATTTGTTTCCAATGGATCTAAGTGACTTCATATCACATATCTCGACTCCTCGATCTCCATATAATCAACTATGTCGATTTTTTGCAAGGACCCATAGTTCCCAAGAGCCATCATGGCACTCTCTAGGACTGCTCTAGTGATCTGCCACACTTGGGGGTTCTTTTTATGAAATCAACGAGGGTCTATGACATCAACAAATCCAACCATTCCTCTTCTTTCTTTGTCACAACTTGGGGATTGTTTTGTAACTCTTTTACCAAGGGGTTCAATCCTTTCAATCATTATTGTGCCATAATCTTTTCTTTTAAGCTTTGGTGTGTGTGTATGACGTCTATTTCTTGAATTCCTTCGACCACTGCAAAATTTTCATGTTCAATGCTCATCATGATTGCTCTCTGTAAGTGCTCTACTCACTTAGCTGCTGCAATTATTTTCTCTGTCAATGTCAATATTTCAATGAAGTGTTGAATGTTTGTATGCTCACTGCTCCTGATGCTCATCAACCTTCTTTCTCTGCTTCTCTTCTACTATCAGTCATGGCTAAGATTTCAAATTTATAAAATGTATGAAGTTTGCATATAAAATTACATGAAGGATGATTGAATATGACTCAAGGACTTGACTATAACTAGGACATGACTCTCTAATTGTTAGTAAGAGTCCTTTATTTTTGTCGGTACGAGGATTTTTCAGTTATGATGCAAACTGGGTATTGACTAATGTCGACAAGAGGCCATATTTCATTACATGAGTGGAGGGGGTCGTCTACCTTTAAAGACTCATGTTTAACCCCCTGATCCTTTAGAATCTATTTTTAATTTATTTGAATCAATTATAAACTTAACCCAATCAAGTTGATATTCAAATTCAACTCATATTTTATGATAAGTATGCTTACAACTCAATCAACAACATTTATTTTTCTTTGACTAGACTCAGACTAAAACTCAACTTGACTAGACTAAAGTAAGCGTCGACTCAACTGAATCGATTATGTGGGTTGAATCGACCGACTCAACTATGCTTCATGTAGCAGTTGGATAACTAACACTCCAGTTACATTAAATTTTTCAATATAATGATCCCAAAAACAAGAAATTTTGTAAAAAACATAGAATCGTTTTCTGAGTGGCGCCAACTTCCAAACAAAAATTTCAGAATGAAACTTGGTGGTCGACTTCAACTTCCTCATTCATACTCGACGTCGTTCGTGGAGAATTAATTTTTCTCAAAAAAATTCAAACTCTATGATCCATCCATTGATTTTGTATATGATTCCAATCTTCATGTGGGGCGTTATTGTAAAATTCATCCATTCCTCTGCAGAATTCATCTGATTGAAAATTTGTTGAATAGTTAGATCGACATTGACAAAGTCGACATCCCATTGATCAACATTGTCTGTCTTTTTCATGGAAAATTTCTTGGCTATAGTTTTGGCTACCCTATTGGATGAGTCGAGCACCATTCCCCTCTTGTAGTGTAGAAAACTTCTGAGAAATTAGTTGAGGCCGAGCATATCATGTCTTTCTTTTTCATAGATTTTTCTTTTATGTGCTTGAAGTCTCCTCGCTCCTACGATACTCCAAGATTTTCTTCGATATGTAAGCAACCTTGTCTTCTTTATTTGCATATTTATTATTTCGGTGATTTTTCTGGTTTTCTTTTGCAGATTTGATCTTCATGCGATCAACATCTACGTGCAATTCACATGAACAAATTAAAAAAAAAAACTGACATGGTATCACCATGAAGTTGAAACTATTTCATAGCCAAAAATATTTCACACATCATCATTTCCACGAACATCTTGACATGCAATTTTGCAAATATTTTTCCTCTTCTTACATCTCCATATTTTCATGTTCAAAACACCCCCATTTGTTGTCACCCAACCAAATGAAGGAGTCAACAGCACTAGCATCCAAGCAAGAGACTACATCGTGACATGCACACATGAGACCATCAAGATAACTATATTGAGGAGAATGTTCTACAGTCTTGTATTCATGCTTTGATAGGTATTTATAAAATGATATAGATGGTTGGAGCGGTTGCACCAACTCCAACTAATCACCCTTTTAGGTCCATTTATCCATTATACACATATATTTATTCACTTTACCTTATATTACATTCATAAGTATGACTACATTTATGAGGCCTACAAGGCCCCCTCAACAATATATAGGGATGTAAGCCCAAAAGTTAGACCGATATCTACTACTGCAAGAGCCAAACATAATGAACAAAAAACTTATGCTTGGGAAATTATGTTTTCCTGCATAAAACTGATTTGAAAATTCATAATTGAAATTTATAATTGAAAATTATATGATGAGGCTCATATTGGTTGTATGCTTATGATGCAGATGAGACGATTTCCATAGGTTATCAGTTGCTAGTGGAATTCTATAGGTAAGTTGGAATTCGCCTACATAAGAATACCTTGGAAAATGATGGATCACATGAGGAATTGTATAACAGTGAAAGGAATGTATGAGCCTAAAGGGTGAGTAATGAAAGGAAGAAAAACTCCAGAAGAGAAGAGAAGAAGCAAGTTGCCAGGCTTGTAGAAGAGCCAATTAGTTAGGATTGAAGAGTGAACTCTTGTGTGGGAGTTGCATTGTCGAAGAACTAGGATTTTAGGCCTGAAGAGTGAACTCTGGTGTGAGTTGCACTACAACAACAAGGATGTTGTTGGTTATTTCCTAGCATTTTACCTAGCATTGATTCCCTTGAGTTCCCAATAGTGAGATTCCTAGTTACATATGCCAGAGAGACCCTAATAAATGAATGGTGCATCTTGATGGAATGAGGACAGTGAAGGGGGAACATTCTATTAGGGACCTAACCTTCCTAACCCCTCACATAATTAGAATAATATATTTTCCATATAATAAAGGATGATATCAATAAATACGACCTAGTTACTACACATTTTTTCCTGTTAAGAATTTGAGCATTTTGGCACTATAATATTAGTCAGGTCAGAGTATAACTGCATAGGAGTAAACAAACTTTTTTAGGTCTTTCCCGCACCATTATTTGAGACCTATCCTATTGGATTCCCCTCTTCTCCCTAATCATCATGATACTTATCATTTTTAAGCCTTGTTTTTCCATGGAGCCATCCCCTTCCCGATACCCTTATTTCCCACTTACTCCATTGGCTTCCTTTGGTTTCACTGATCTCAATGGTATATATCACTTATCTGATTTTTTGTTTGTGGACCCACCCCTCATCTCAAAATGGCTCCCACTCGTTAAGACAAAACCAATTAGAAACCAAATTCTGACATTTTTGTCGTTGATGCAAAAGTGGAATACATCCAGGAACAACTCAATAGACGAATTGACTAAATCAATTCCACTATCAAACAATTCATGAACAAATTCCAAGGTCCTTCCTCCTATGAACCACCCCTCCATGCTAAAGGTGTTGACTCCAACCAACCTTTATACTCTCACTCAACTCCCTACATCGTGACCCCTGTCTTCCCAGAGTTGAGGTGAACAAATTTGATGGCTTGGATCCAACATCCTAGATCACTCAGATGGAACACTATTTTTCCCTGCATGGAATTAATTATGAGTTAACCAAGCTTCGTTACAGTGTTCTCTATTTGGATCCAAAATGATGGAAATGGTGGCAATGGTGTTGAAATTCACACCAAGGGTATATTGCTTGCACATAGTTTGTTGTTGAGTTGTATGAACACTTTGATATGGACACCCACCATTTAAGTTGCTTGACCAAGTTGAAACAATCTGGAACAATGGAAGAATTTATCACTTCCTTTGAGCACTTGTCTTTCCGAATAGAGGGTATGACATATGCCTTCTTTTGGGAATGCTTTATCAGTGGCCTCAAGGATGAAATTCAAGCCCTAGTCCACATAGCTCGGCCTTAGACTTGGTTGGAAGAAACTAAACTTGTCGAGGAGGAACAACATGTCTTCCTTTCCTCGAATAGAAAACCCTCTCATATTCCTTGCCATAAACCCCCCATTACTGGCCCTCAGTCCACTCCTCTCAAGGTACAAAAATTAACATGAGCGGAAATGGATGAACACCAACTCAAGGGTCTTTTCTATAATTGTGATGATAAATACTTTCTAGGGAACAGATGTAAAGAAAAAAAACTGGCCATTTTGAAGGATGTTTCTGATGAAGATGTTGAAGTTTCATCTAAGGTTTCACTACCCAAAGTAGATGATTTTACGTCGTCCTCTAATGCTCTTGAAGTTGAACCCCTGATTTTTCTCAATTCTCTCACTAGATTTTCTACTCCCCAAACCCTCAATTTAATTATTTGCATTAAGCACCGGAAATTCATCATTCTAGTTAATAGTGGAGGAACTCATAATTTCATTCATTTCCACCTTTTATAAGATATCAATTAATATATCCATTCAATAAAAAAAAATCAAATTGTGATTTCCAATGGTGCTTCCATGAAATGTGGGGGTCGTTGTGAAAATTTGCACCTAAAAATTGGACAATATTGTAAATGTGTTGAACCTGCACATAATAGATCTATCTAGAAAATAACAGACACACTTGCAAAGAGAAATTGAGAAAGAAGAAGCAAGAGAGAAATAATGGAAGAATTATCATTAACCAAATGAATAATGAATAATTTACACATGATATACTCTGTATAACTCAACCAATGTGCACTGGAGGAGAAGCCAATGTGCCATAGTGGTGGTCTAGAGTGATCTGGCCACACACCAGCAGTTACAAAAGTAAACTTCCACCTAGTCTAGTCACTCGGGCAGTGGCAGGAGTGAACAACCACCTAGATGAGTTAACTATTCTATCAGTCTTGAGTTAACTAACTGAAACATAGTGAAGTGAGTAGGAGATCAGGGAATCATGGGTAATGCACTAGTCTGGTGATGATACCAAGGACAATGAGCATTAGCTGGTGATGATCCCAATGCTGCATGGTGATAATCCCAATGTAGCATCTAGACTCTACTCAACTAATAAAACTGAAGAGAATATTCTCCCTAGAGGAATATTCTTCTTAAAATGACTAATAAACGAGGAAAAACCTTAGGAAAAAGAAATCCTAGGTTTGTGTGAAGTAACTCCAACACCCCCCTTAAACATCACTATGGTGAAAATAAAGGATGGGTCCCAGCAATGAGGCCATGTTAGGTACCCAAATACAAAAGATACACTGAAATAAAGTGAGGAAAGAGGGAAAACAGAGAATGGAACTTCTGCTTAGTGAAGGTCTTGGTGAGGATGTTTTCATTCTATTCCGATAAAGGATAGAATTCTAGGTTTATGATCCACTCATGTACTAAGTCCCAGATGTAGTGCATGTGGATCTCGATGTGCTTCATCCGCTTCCTCTAAATTGGATCTCTGTAGAACTTCAGAGTGCTCTGGTTGTCACACCAGATGATGATCGACCGATGAAACTGAATGCCCAACTCAGTGAGAAAATTTTGTAGCCACATAACCTGAATGGTTATGTTAACTACCCCTCTATACTCTGCCTTGGTTGAAGATAGAGAAATAGCAACCTACTTCTTGCTCGACCAACAGATAGGCCTGGAACCAATACTAAGTGAGTAACCATATGTGGACTTGCAATCAGTGCTATTGCCAACCCAGTCAGAATCAATGAACCCAATGAGATCAAATGTATATTTTCTTGCATAATGAATCCCAAAGGTGATGGTGCCCTGTACATATCGAAGGATACACTTTGCAACCTTCCAATGTAGCTCATGTGGCTCCTACATAAACCTAGAGACTACCCCAACTGCATAGGAGAGGTCTAGTCTGGAGTGTGTGAGATACAACAAGCTCCCCACTAGTTGTCTGTACAGTGTGTTGTCAACCAATGGAGTGTCCCCACCATTCACAATTTTGACTCCTAATAGGAAAGGAGTCGGAGCAGACTTGCAGTCTGTCATGTGAAATCTCTCAAGGAGATCTCGTGCATACTTGGCCTGAGACAGTTTGATTCTTGATGCATCCTGACTGATCTCGAGTCCAAGGAAAAAGTGTAGTGGACCCATGTCCATAATCAAGAACTTGTCATGTAGAATCCTCTTGACTGGAACAATCACCGAAGTCAAGCAACTGGTGATCAACAAATCATCAACATACAAAACTAAGAGTAGAAGTGAATCAGTCGTCCTAAGAATGCAAACATTAGGGTCTGATTTACAATGTACCAAGTTCTATGACAATAGGTAGGAGTCCATATTGGCATACTATGCCCTTGGAGCCTACTTGAGGCCATAAAGAGATTTCTTTAGTTGACAGACCAAATATAAATCCTGCATAAATCCAGTCCCTGGGGATTCTCCATATAGATCTCCTAAGAGAGATCGTTGTGAAGAAATGCATTCTTCATGTCCATCTGATGGACTTCTCATCCCTTGGCTACCACAATGGAAAGTGCCAAACGTATGGAATCCATCTTTGCTACTGGACTGAAGGTCTCATCATAGTCAATTCCATGCACCTGCTGAAAGCCTTTGGTAACAATCCTAGATTTCTATTTTCTAATCTATCCATCCACTATGCTCTTGGTTGTGTAGACCCATCTGCACCTGACAAGTTTCTTTCCAGAAGGAAGGGGAACCAGATCTCAAGTCCGGTTCTCGAGGAGGGAACTATACTCCTCCTACATGGAAGATTCCCAAAATGGATTTCCAGCAGCCTAGCCATAAGGCTGTGTATCTAAATACTGAAACAAGAAAATATGTCTGGATGGAAACAATTCAGTGGCAGTGAATGCAAGAGGAGGCTCGAAATTAGATCGAGTCCTCCTAGTATCAGCTAGATCTCGAACAAGATCCATTGCATCCTGAAGAGTATTCTGAACCCACTTGGGCCTCAAATCTGGATCTACATCTGCATCTACATGCACTTATTGTATTGAATATGTATATGGATCATCTAAATCCTATGAATCATAACTCTCATCTAAAGAAATGTTGGCACGTGCATGCTCATCATCTCTGACAGGTGGAAGAACAAAGGTGTCTGCATGTGGTTGTTGAGGTACATGTGAGACGCTTTCCTTGAATCAAACACTACGCTCAATGATGATCTGGTCCAAGGAAAGATCAATGAGTCTATATCCCTTCACACCGTCAGGTTATCCAACAAAAATACACTTTGTGCTATGTGGATCAAGTGCCTTCCTCTTTTAAGAGGGAATCCAGGCCCATGCACGTGAACTAAAAATACGAAAGTGGGTCACCTTAGGTTTAAGGTCGCTCCAAGCCTCATAGGGGGTCTTATCCTTGAAATATATACGAGGATATCTGTTTTGGATGTAGGTTGCACAATTAAGTGCTTCATATCATAGTCTCTATGGAAGTGATTTTGCATGTAGCATGCAAGATGCCATCTCTTTTAGAGATCTATTTTTTCTCTCAACAACTCCATTTTGTTGCGGAGTATAGGGAACTATGTGTTGCAACTGAATCACTGCCTCATGAAAAATATTATAGATCTCATGGTTGAGATACTCTCCCCCATTATCATTTCATAGCAATTTTATTTTCTTTCCGGATTGTCTCAACAAGGGCTTTGAAATATTTCAGGTGTTGAAAGACCTCTGATTTTTTCTCGAGAAAGTAAATCCATGTGAAACATGATAAATCATTAACAAAAATGAGCACATACCTTGATTTTTTGATTGATGCATGCGGAAAAGGGCCCATGAGGTCACTATGGATCATATCTAGAGGAGAGGAAGCTCTCCGAGTCTTTCCTTTGTCAAATTTCTCTTGAGGGTGTTTTCCAATAACACAAACCTCACAGATTCCTTTGGAGAAATAGATGTCTAGTAGAAAATCAACCAATATTTTATTGCTAATATGTTTCATATATCTGAAATTCAAATTCCTGGAACTTTCGTGCCATATCCTACTGCTTTCATCAACATGGGTAAGCAGTAAAGCATAATCTGGTTCAATAAATTCAGAAAATGTATACAATCTAGATTGATGATTTACCTCATCGATAGCAACCTTGGAATTGGTTTGCATGTCATATATATCCACTACATTAGGTGTGAATATGACTTTCTTTCCAGTTCCATAATTTTTCATCTGATACACGAAGAAAATATTGACAGAAAGTTTGTGAACGTGCAATTCATTCTCGAAGCTTCCGTTGGTGAGTTCAATCCTTCCTTTCTCGATGACCTATACTAGAGATTTGTCCCCCATCAGAATAGGGGGACCTTTGCATGCATCCAATGAAGAACAAAATTCTTTTTTGGAATCCATGTGATGTGATGCTCTTGAATTTGTGATCCAAGCATTGAGAGATGAGTTGATGGAAATCTAGGCATGGCTAGAATTTCCTTTCTTGAGATTCTGATCTTCTAGCTTCTTCTTCTTGGCACCCTCGGGGATGTGATATCCAAGTTTATTTTTCTGAAGTATTTGAGTGATTATATCTATTTGTTTCTTCTTGCATGTGGATTTTGGATGGAATCCTTTATGGAAGTATGTGCATTTCTCCCCTTTTCTTCCCTTTCCACCTTTGGATCTGGAGGTATCAGTGAAGGGTTTTGAGTATCCTTCCTTTTTCAGATTTGCATGTGATTTCCTTTTTTCTTTATCTTTATATTTATGATGTTGATGACCACTTCCCTATTTCACAGTAAGTGCATGCTCCTTTGGGCCTTTATTTTTCCCATGTTGATGAGCTTGGTTTGCTCTTGTGTCAAAGATTCGATAAATTCCTCAAGAGAAGGCATCTTCTAGGTGGCTTGAGGTGAATTTGACTGAATGGAATGTGGATATGAACACTGAGAATTTAGGACCAAGTTTGGAGAGAATGGTGAGAACCATTTGTTTCTCCTCCTTATATTTATCAACCCTGCAAGCCTTGAGTTGGCGCAATAAATCCTTACATTTTATAAGGAAATATTGGAAATTGTCAAAGCTTTTTGGATCTAATGTGAGAAATTACACCTCGATCATGTGTCCCCTCATATCATCATTTTTTCCAAAGAGATATTCCATGGTGGTACAGTCTTCATTGGGGGTTTTACAAGAAGATATGTGAAAGAGGAGAACATGAGAAATGAGACTGCAAATTGTTTTGAATGCTTCATCCATTCGATTTAGATACTTGGATTTTTCTATGGCTAATGTTGGTTCTATTTTGGTGTTCATGGTTAACCTATACAATCCTCTTCTTCTAATATGCATGATTATCCTCTCCTTTCGTGCAAAGTAATTGTAAGGTGTAAGAATGAATTCTTTTTGGAATTCCATTTTTCCGTTGTCTTCAATCTTTGGTACCTGCAAAAATAATTTGGTGTGTATTTTGCTTAGCAGTATTTCAGCTATGATACCATGTAAATGTTTTTAACCTACACATAATAGATCTAGCTAGAAAATAACACACACATTTGCAGAGAGAAATTGAGCAAGAAGAAGCAAAAGAGAAATAATGGAAGAATTCTCATTAACCAAATGAATAATGAATAATTTACACATGATATACTCTATATATATCAACCGATGTGCACTGGAGGAGAATAAAATGCATCATAGTGGTGGTCTAGAGTGATCTTGACACACAACAACAGTTACAAGAGTAAACTCCCACCTAGTCTAATCTCTCGGGTAGTTGCGGGAGTGAACTGCCACCTAGCTGAGTTAACTAGTCCATCAGTCTTCAGTTAACTGACTGAAACATAGTGAAATGAGGAGGAGATCAGGGAATCATGGGTAATGTGATAGTATGGTTATGATACCAAGGAAAATGCACATTAGCTGGTGATGATACCAATGTTTCATGGTGATAATTCCAATGTAGCATCTAGAATCCACTCAATTGATCAAAATGAAGTGAAAACTGAAGAAAATATTCTCCCTAGAGGAATATTCTTCCTAAAATATAGGATATGGAATAATGACTAATAAACAAGGAAAAAAATTAGGAAAAATAAATCCTAGGTGTGTGTGAAGTAACTCCAACAAATATCACTTGAAATCTCACATGTTTTCTATTGACATGGATGGTTGTGATAGTGTACTTGGTGATGAAAGGCTATGCACTCTCATCCACATCACCATGTATTTAAGTATTTAACCATGCAATTCCAATAGGAGGGACAACAATATAAATTCCAAGTCATTACAGCAGGCTCTCCAGAGATCATCAGTTCCCACCACATGGAAACTTTATTTAAAAAAGGTCATTCTGGTATCATTTCCCAGCTCCATTCCATTCAAGTAGTTGAGACACCCTTTGTGCACCCTGAACTACAATATATCCTTTCCCAACACCACTTCATTTTCAAAAATCCCCAAGGCCTTCCCCCCTCCCGCAGTGACTATGACCATTCCATTCTTTTAATCTTGAGCAATATTCCTCCCAATGTTCGCCCTTATCGTCATCCATTTTCTCAAAAAAATAAAATTGAGAAAATTGTCCAAGAGTTGCTAGCCACGGGTGTCATCTGTCCTATTACCAACCCATACTCTTCCCCTATAGTCATGTTCCTCAAGAAGGAAGGCACTTGGAGCGTGTTTCCTAATTTTCTTTCTCTCAACAAACTTACAATCAAGGACAAAATTCCCATTCCTATCATAGATTACCTTATAAATGAACTCAATGGGGCTCAATACTTTACTAAAATTGACCTACGTTCTGGCTACCACCAGATACATATGAAAGAGGAAGACATTCCCAAGACTACATTTCACACTCATGAGGGTCACTATGAGTTATTGGCCATTCCCTTTGGTCTCTGTAATGATCCCTCATAAATCATATCTTTCATCCTTTCCTCCATCACTTTGTGTTAGTTTTCTTTGATGATATTATCATCTACAGTAAAACTTGGCAATCCCATCTCACCCATGTGGATCAAGTTCTCCATCTCCTCTCCAAGCATAAAATCTTTCTCAAATAGTCTAAATGTGCTTCCAATGCCTATGAATTTGAGTACCTAGGTCATATTGTTGGCAAGGATGGTGTAAGGGTGGATCCTAGGAAAATTGAATCTATGTAGAATTGGCCTCACCCTAAAACTCTTAAAATTTTGTGTGGTTTAATGGGTTTAATTGTTGATGATTACAGCTACGTGAGACATCCTCTAGGACATATACTGAGTGAGTCAACCTGAGAGAAATCCCATGAGTTGGGTGTGCCCATGAGATGGTGTGCGGTTCCTCTCTGAGACAGAGATGGAACGTTGTGTGCCCCTGAGAAGGGAAGGATCGCATGTTATGGGTTTACTATTATCCTCTGTGCAGAGAGTTGAGATGATGTGATACTCCAAACGATTCTCCTATGTAATGCACTGAGAAAGAGATATGATGAGTTGAATGCGCTTGTGGCTGAGCACATGTGAGCGTGATGATGAAATGATGTATTGGCCTCCTCTGTGTAGAGAGTTGAGATAATGTGATACTCCATATGATTCTCCTGTGTAACATAGTGGCAAAGAGATATGCTGAGTTGTATGTGTTGGTGGTCGAGCACAAGTGAACGTGATCCTAGTGGCTGATCACTAGTGAGTGTGATTCTCCTGTGATATGCAGTGAGATAGAGATGTGGACATCCATGTGGCTGAGCACAGATGGATGTGCCCCTAGTGGTTGAGCACTAGTGGGTGTATGGGATCCCTTTCTATATTGTCCAAGAGTTAGAATTACCTGTAATCCTATTTGTGATGTAAAGGGTATAGGTCGATCCCACCATAATGTAAAATATAATTAATGTAAAAGTCATTAATATGGTAACTATTAATTATATTTTGAGTTATTGAGGTCGTCCCTATTGTGCCAATAGACACATAATTTGATGTGATAAGTCTTATATAGATAAAGGTGAATCCCCATTGAGGAAACACACTTATCATTGTGTCATCTCATGATTTCAGAAGTTGTGGTATGAAATTATGAGAATTACAACACCCTCTTGTGTGTTAGGTTTGGTGATGGTGTGGGAGGTATTTTTCTTGAATAATATAGAAAAGGATTGGCTGGGTTTTCTTCCCTTGTTGAGAAGGGTTTCCTAGGATACTTCTTGTGTTCTTGTGCATGGTTATTCTTCTTGTGATCTTGGTTTACTGCAGTAGTTATGGTTCAAGTAAAAATTAAACAAAAAATTTAAAGAAAATGCATGAGCCATATCTCATTGAAAATTCAACATGGTATCAGAGAAGGCTTGAAGAATATCATTGCACATTAAAGTTGAAGGTAATGGATACCAAAATTCTATCATAGGTGTAAAGAGAAGAGGGACGCACCACCCATTAAAATTATTTGATAAACATTGATTCCAGACCCCTCTTAAATCCTTGGTGAAGGTTAAGGCCATTCCGAGCCATGTTGAAGACCCTAAAAGGAGATTGCAGTAAGGGAGAGGCCTCCCTAAAGCTGCCGCAGAAGACCCTATCATCAGACCCTTTAATGAAGAGGGGCCATACCCTTTCTGAAGTGAAAACTAAGGTTTTCATAGCCCAAAATCTGAGGCAGTATCCATATTTTTTAAGTGAATGTTGAGGTTGTCGTCTTGTGTAAGGATTAGCTCAGTCCGAAGGCAATGGAAGAGCACTATTTTAATTTTTGTGGGCATATTGTGGAAAGTTAAGGGTTGTGTAAGCCTCCTGTAGTAGGCCGAGGGATGTGGAAAAAGGATCGTGCTGAGAGAGGATGGTTTAAAGGGACCTTGCTAGCATAAGAGATCTGTTTGTTCTCTTAAAAATATTATAATATAAGATCTATTGTTTGCTACATAAGACCACCCATCTTGGAGTCTCTCAAGTTCATCTTATCCACAATTCATCTATTTATTTTGGGCAGACTAAGGTGCACCAATTGAGGGTATCCTAGGCTATTTTTGGTTGACAATTTCATGCATGGAAGAGTATTATTTTTGGATTTTATTAGTTCTTTTTCAAGCATGGATGAATGCTCAATTGGTGGAAAACTCAAGTATTTTATTTTTGTGTATTATCCTCTCCAACTATTGTTCGAACTTTAATGCTCTTTCCTATGATGTTCCATATACCCCTGAAGTTCTCTCCACAGGAAATTATAATCACTTGCCTAAGTGCATCAAATATCTTGGTAAGAAAAAAATACTTGTCAAAGAGGAGTGAGAGATAACCTTTCCTAAAATGAACACACTGTTATGATCACAATTGCTGAAAATATCGCCACCAAAAGAAATGTCTATTGTAACTGTATCTGATGATAAGGAGGTATTATTTGTTGAAATGAAATTCAAAGTTTAGGTTACACTCGGCTATCGTGGACATATTTTTCTTCAGAAAACACTTCATCTAGAGTTTCTTGTAGATCTGAAAGAGAACAACAATGGTTGCTTGAAGTTTTTGGTCTTAAATATTTGTGCTAGAAGATCAAGGGTATTTCAAAAAATCAAGACATTGGTTGACAATGATGCAGGAGCATCGCTCCACCTCAACATGCACCATCTATTCAACACATTGGTACGCATTCAAGGAGGGGAGAGGCACCATCCCTCTCATTTTTCCCTCAAATTTTAAATGTAATCAATGCAATTAAATGCTGTCAGGATGGAAGATCCAAGTCGTGCCTTCGCACAGGCTGTAGATAAGGTCGCCTTAAGTGGTTGAAGGTAGGAGGGATCTAGATCTTATTTGGACTAGATTTACACTCATTGTAATCTGCCTCAGTATATAGGCATTTTGATGGTGATTAGACACCACTAGTGTATCTTGTAAGGAAATCTCGTCAAGCCCCTCTTGTATAAATCCTTGTAACATATTCCCACAAGAGGTCACAGAAGATCGATTGTAAATCATTGTAAGCTGAGAGGAGAGTTGAGATCCGAGACTCAGTTTTATTCAAAGCTCATACATTGTAATTGACATTCTGATATTAATACAAGGGAACATATTCCACTGTTTAAAAATTCCCGTGTGATGGATGTTTGTTTATGAATGTCATTTGTGTTTGTATGAATGTATGTTGTATATGTGTATGTTAGATTTCATCTACAAGGTAAGGATATAAATTATCAATCTGTGAGTTTTTCTAAACTGTTATGGGTTCTTTAGGATAAGTGCAAGGAGTGCGTGACAGAGTGCTGAAACTCTATGATATAGTGCAAGGAGTGCACATCTAAAATCTTTCAATTCAGAGAAGAATGTGCTAAGAGGGAACACCAGAGAAATTATAATTCAAAGGGGAGCCTCAAGGTTGTTGAATACCTTGGAGGAAAGTCTGTGCAGGAGTAATCATAGCACAAAGTTGTTGAATAATCTGTAGAAATATGTCAGGAGGGAATTGAGAAGATGAAAGGAGTGCATAGAACCAACATGTTCTGAAGTTTTAGATAATTTGATAAAAACCTAGAGTCATTGAATACTCTGTGGGGAGGAATCTCTGCAAGTGTGCATTGAGGAGAAGTTGCCAAAGGGAACAGATACCCCATCGGGGAACAAAAAGGAGACAGAGACCTTTGAGGCCTGAGTAGTTGAATCTCAAGGTGAACAAAGTTGTTGAACACTCTGGAGGAAGACCTGTGTATGGAGTGCACTAGGCCAACACTTAGACAAAGTGTTGAAAGAAAACTGTCTGAAGGCTAGTCAAGCTCAAGGAGTGCGCCAAAGGTAAATTATTTTCTCCTTACAAGATCGGGAGTTAGGACATCGATTTTCTAGGAGGGCACCATAAATTCCTTTGACGGATGCAGAATGGATGAGAACCTTAAAGATTCGAGCGAGAAAAAGCTTAGAAATATTAGCGTCGTTGCACACAAAGTGTCTGCAAAGAGTGTAGAAGGTTGAGAGCAGTCCAAGTCTCGGAATATGGGAGAAGTGCTAAGTGTGTACAGGATTAAGAACTTTTCGAAGTCCCAAAGCCAAGCAGGGCCATCCATCATCTGGAGAGGCAGGTGGCAAGAGATCTAGAAGTCCAGAGAAATCGTTCTCCAAGAGTTTTCAGTTGATCGGGGTGCAAGACTGTTGAATCTCCAAATCTAGAGCAGATCCTAAACATTGATTGTCTGGAGGGATGTGGTAGAAAATCCAAGAGTTTGCAAGGAAGAACTTCGAAAGAATTGTGTAGAGAAAAGGGTAATCTTCACGAAGTGTCAAAGAGTGAAGTGAATCTGGACCGTTGGATCCAGGAGGACACACGGCGGAGATCTGCGTGTTTTGGAGGAAAGGTACTCTGGAAGTAATAGGAGAGAAGTGTGGGAGAAAATCCCGAAGGCGGAGTCCAGAGTAGATCACATGCATTAGTTGTGGGAGAGGAGTGGACCCTAGATCGGGTCCAGGGTAAATTCACCGATTTCAAGATCAAGAGAAGGAGAGAAACACACTCGCAAAGCTTTGAAGCATGGATTTGTGGAGAGGACTGGCCCGAGGTCATAGTTCAAGGCCATATGACATAAGGGGCCTAAAATAGAAAGCTAGTGCCTATTGTTCAATTTCTTCAAAGGGTCAAGAAAGAGCTCGCAGGTTTGGAAGAACGTGTACTTTGGAGAAAGGGAAACCTATGAAAATCGATTTGGGTTCCAATAGAGGCTCGAAGAGTCAATTTGAATCAAGTGATTAAACGATCCAAGACTGGGAGGTCACAGAACACTGAGGAGAGAAGGGGGTTGTTTGTGTCAAAGTGGTATAAAATCCACATAATCCATTTCTGTAGGCAAAGGAGATGAAGAATTAAGTTGATATCGTCAAGTGGTATCAACAGTTCACCTGTAGAAAAAAGGTGAGGGAAGGCAGATTGAGATACTTTGTAGAGAATGTTGCAAGGTGTGAAGTAGGTGGTAGACAACTAGGTGGGATGAAGGTGAAGAAAGATGGATACTGAAGTCCATAAGCATGGTCGAAGGGAAGACTGCCCGCAGAATAGAAAAGTATAAATTGACAAGGAACTCAGTGAAATCCGAGCAGAAATGGAGAATCTAGCATTGAAGATGCAATATGAGGCAAAGGTACGCTAGAGGTACAAATGGCCTCTAAAAAAGAAATTCGGGTGACCTTTTCAAAATATGTTGGACATAAGGAAACAACAGGTGTTAAAAAGGTGGCTTAGGCATCCTGAAAACCTTGATGATGAGGGAAAGAGATCCGACAAAGATCCCGTAGATCGCCAGGTGGGAAATGAGAGGAGATCAGTTGATATCATAAACTGCCAGGAGGGCTAAGGAGAAACCCCAATTTTCCAGGTGGGAAAGGGAGAAGAGATGAGCTCAGCTGATAGTTCATATCAAAAAGGGGTGGTGACAGATGTAAAGGAGGCAAAAGAAAGTCCTCATCCATATGAAGATTCATGTGGAATTGCAGACCATGTGAATGAAGATGATGAGAAGTTAAATACATCCACCATTGAGAAGGAGGATCAGATGATCATTCTGATCATTGGAGGAATCGAAATATTCCTGACAAGAATCCAAGGATAGGATAGAATATGTGTTGTAGGTGAAGCAACAAAAGGACAACCAGAAAAGACTGTCATAGAGGAGAAGGAGAAAATACTGAAGTCTTCCCTAGCATAAAAAGAGGATCACTCAGATGACATGCTCACTCAGTGGGAGATAGATTTGAAGATGTTGGAGGATTGGTTGGACAATCCAGAACCAGAATATGGCTTCCAAGAGATATCCATGTCAGAGGAAACATGTCAGTCTGAGGAGAATCTGGAGGAAGCTGGAGCTGAACCAACACAATTAGAGTTGGCAGAAGTTATTATGTCAGAGGAGATAGATGAGAAACAACTCAGTGATGGGATTGCAGAATTGGAGTCTACAGTAGGGTGGAAAGTCGAGGCCACAGAGGAAGAAAAAAACATGGGGGATCAGGATGATATGCCCTTTGATGTGTATGAGGAAGGGGAGTTGCATCCGAGAAGACTACGTAAGGAAAACAAACTAGCAAAGAAACTAAAAGAAGTCATAGAGGAGATAAGGAGGTTGATGTTGAATTCAGAAAAGGAAGCTATCAATAAAGATAATTTTAATAGAGGAGGACCTGCACGAGTAGCAAAGCAGCAACAATAGAAAAGTAGAGGAGCAAGAGGACAACCCCAAGAGAAAGTTTGGGATCCAAGAGGATTTCAACAGAGATGGGAAGCTCATGAGCAGGATCTCATGGATTTTTCGCAGCAGTGGAGTATGATGCAGGAGCATCGCTCCACCTCAACACAGGCCAACTATTTAGTACATTGATGTGCATTAAAGGAGGGGAGAAGCGCCAAACCTCTCATTTTTCCCTCAAATTTTAAATGTAATCAATGCGATTAAATGATGTCATGATGGAAGAGCCAAGTCATGCCTTCGCACATGCTGTAGATAAGGTCACCTTAAGTGGCTGATGGTAGGAGGGATCTAGATCTTATTCAGACTAGATTTCCACTCATTGTAATCTGCCTCGGTAGATAGGTGTTTTGATGGTGATTAGACACCACTTGTGTAGCTTGGAGGGAAAACTTGTTGAGCCCCCCTTGTATAAATACTTGTAGCATATGCCCAGAAGAGGCTGCGGAAGATCGATTGCAAATCATTGTAATCCAAGAAGAGAGTTGATAGCTGAGACTCAGTTGCAGTCCGAGCTCATACATTGTAATTGGCATTCTGATATTAATACAAAGGAACATATTCCACTGTTTACAAATTCCTGTGTGATGGATGCTTTTTTATGAATGTCATTTGTTCTTGTATTTATATATGGTGTAGATGTGTATGTTAGATTTCATCTATGGGGTAAGGATATAAATTCTCTTTTTGTGAGTTTTGCTAAACTCTTTTGGATTCTTCAGGCTAAGCGCAAGGAGTGCGTGACAGAGTGCTGAAAATCTCTGAGCCAGTGCAAGGAGTGCACATATGAACTCTTTTGAATTAGAGAAAAACGTTCTAGGAGGGAAAACCAGAGAAATTATAATTCAAAGGGGAGCCTCAAGGTTGTTGAATACCTTGGAGGAAATTCTGCGCAGGAGTAAGTGTAGCACATTGTTGCTAAATACTCTGTAGAACTCTGCTAGGAGGGAATTGAATAGGTGCAAGGAGTGCACATAACCAACATGTTATGAAGTGTTGGAGAAGTTGAGGAAAACCTAGAGTCATTGAATACTCTAAGGGGAGGAAGCTCTGCAAGTGTGCATTGAGAAAAAGTTGCCAAATGAATATATATCCCATCGGGAAACAAAAAGGAGACAAAGACCTTTGAGGTCCGAGTAGTTGAAGCTCAAGGTGAACAAAGTTGTTGAACACTCTAGAGGAATACCTATGTAAGGCGTGCGCCAGGCCAACACTTATAAAAAGTGTTGAAATAAAACCTTATGAAGGCCAGTCAAGCGCAAGGAGTGCGCCAAAGGTAAAGTAATTTTGCCTTACAATCTTGGGAGGAAGGGCATCGAGTTGCCGGGAGGGCACCAGAAAGTCCTTTGAGGAATGAATAAGGGTCGAGAACCTTAAATATTTGAGCCAACAAAAGCTCATAAAGATTAGCTTTGTCGCACACAAAATATCTGCAAAGAGCGCAGAAGGCTGAGAACAGTACAAGTCTCGGAATGTGGGAGAAGTGATAAGTGTGCACAGGAGTAAGGAATCATTGAAGTCCCAAAGCCAAGCGGGGCCATCCATCATCCGGAGAGGCAGGTGGCAAGAGATCTGGAAGTCCATAGAAATCATTCTCCGAGAGTTTTCAATTGAGAGGGGTGCAAGACTGTCGAAGCTCTAAATCTGGAGTAGATCCTAAACATTGATCATCAAGAGGGACGTGGTAGCAGATCCAAGATTTCGTGAGGAAGAACTTCGGAAAAATTGTGTAGAGAAAAGGGTAATATTCATGAAGTCACAAAGAGAGAAGTGAATATGTACCATTGGATCCAGGAGGACATGTGGCAGAGATCCATGTTTTTCAAAGGAAAGGTACTCTGAAATAAAGAGGAGAGCAGTGTGGGAGAAACTCCCGAAGGCAGAGTCTAGAGTAGATCACAACTTTTGGTTGTGGGAGAGATGTGGAACGTAGATCGGTTCCTGGGTAAATTCACTGATTTCTAGATCGGGAGAAGGAGAACTAGACACTTGCAAAGCTCTGAAGCATAGAGTTGCAGAGAGGACTGGCCCAAGGTCATAGCTTGAGGTCATATGAAGGAAGGGGCCTAGCATAGAAAGCTAGTTCATGCTTTTTAATTTCTTCAAAGGAGCCAAGAAAGAGCTCACATGTTTAGAAGAACCTGTACTTTGGAGAAAGGGGGACCTATGAAAATTTATTTGGGTTCCAACAGGGGCACAAAGAGTCTATTCGACTCAATTGACTGAATGATCCAAGACTGAGAGGTCACGTGGCTCCAATAAGAGAAGGGGGTTGTTTGCATCAGACAACAAGGAGATTCTCATTATTACTTATTTCATCTACAAACATCAATAAATCCTTGATTACAGTCTTCAGCTACAAGGTTGATACAGAGACTTGTATAGTACAAGGTGTCTATAGGGGAAAACAAGTTTGTTTATAGAATGTAGCAGTGGTAGGTGGCCATAGGAAGCTACAACAACATAATTTTCCTTCTAGTCTATGGTAAACATGCAAGGAATTTCATTGCTCATCATGACATTAACAAGCAATCAAAATATTCATTGGTGTACACTCTTAGATATGAACTTGTATATATTATTTTTGCATCATTTTCACGAGGGTAATTGTAGGAGGAAGGAACCTTTGTTGCAATCGTGGATCCAGAGGGATCTCAGTAAATTCAGAGAAACAACACACTGCAAGTGAAAACTGAAGGTTTGATTGTTTTAAATTATCATGCCTCTAACCTACATTTCTAAGGTTATTACATTACAACTAGGTATTGTAGCTATGACAACAATCCTTAAAATGTTTTGATTCTAGAGATGTACTCATGAATCTCCACAAGGAAATATTCTTGTCTTGTTTCCTTTCATTTTTTTTCTTGTTCTAGGAAGGCTAACAACAAAGTAATATTCTTATCCTTCAGACTTCAAAGGGAGTCACTTGACTCAGGAGTCAAACTAATTGAGAAAGAGAGAGAATACCTTCTTCCTCTTCAAGCAATCCAAAGGAAGATAGCCATTGATACAGTTGATCCAGTTGTTCCAGTAGATATTCCCAGGGACTTTGTAGTAGGCCATAAAAGGTCTGTCTAGGTTTGACAAACTCTGTAAGAGGCAGAAAGACATGCGGTTGATGGAAGTATCGAGAAATACAAAATGATATTTTTAGTCATAGAATTATCACAAGCAGATGGAGTGAACTATGATGAGACATATTGATCCAGTAGCCCGATGCACTTCCATCTGTGCTACCATCCATGTGTTGGAAACTACATCAGATAGATGGATTCTTGATGAATTTGGGTTTCAACAAGAGTGTTGCTGATCCAAACCTCTACTATTACATTTTTGGTGACAAGAGCCTGATTTTGATGAATTATTCAGGAAGCCATGTTGTTGGATACAAGAAAGCCTTTACTTCTGATTTCCAGATGAAGGGTTTGGGTATGATGCACTACTTACAAATCCATATCTACACTGATGGTGATGGATTTGAAAATAAATAAATGACGATGATTTAAACAAGATTGATCCACATGTGTATCAACAACTGATTGGATCATTGATGTATCTGATTAACACCATACCTGATATATTCTATCCAACAAATGTTCTTAGTCAATCCATGAGTTAGGTGAGACAGACTCACAGGATAACTATTACACGTCAAAATTGCTAGGTATCGCATTGTCCCTGTCAATCGTCGTAAGTGTCGCATCTTCCCTACAGCTTTCACAAGTGTCGCAAGTTGACCACTAGTGTCGTAAATGATGGTCGGGCATAATGTCGTGATAACGACACTAAGGAAGCACTTATGGAACCTCATCTGACTGATTTGAAGAGAAAGAACTGATCCACTGGAATCAAAGAACTCTTAACACCTGAAAGAAGCCCTGAAATAGTGGTTTGGAAGGGGAACACTCCTCTAATACTGCTAGAGAAGTGCTGGCGCCCCTACACCATGGTCCAGAAGCATTATAACGCTCTTAAGCCCTTCTGGAGGAGCGCTACTCACCTTAAGAGCGCTGGCGCTTTCCCAAGGCACATCAGGGGTGCTATAACGCTCTGATACCCCTTTGGGGGAGCGCTCCCTATTCTGGGTCAATTGTTAGCCCGATGAGTCGAATGAGGAGGAGATCATTCGAGATTAGAAGGAAGTTATGCTCAAATTCTTGGTTTCATCAAAGATCCATGATCCAAGGAGATGGTTCCTAACTGGTTCTAAACATAACTCAAGAGGTTAGGCCTTGCCCAACCTATATAAACAGGCTTCATGATGATGGAAAAGGGGGGAAGAACTGAACATATGAAACTTATGATCTTGGAGGAAACTGACAGTCATCCAAAGAGAAGTGATCAGTGAAGCTGCTGCCATCCAGGTTGTGGATCTTTCAAGCAAGGGTTGGACGAAGAGGACTTGACGAAGCTGTCGCATTCGCATCTACGATTGTAAGTACTGCTGTCGTTATTCTCATTAATATGACAAGCTTGGTCTGTTTCTTTCTAGTTTGTGTCTGATGTTACACAAACTTATCATTTACTGATAGATCTGTTTTCAAGCTAGTGTCAATAGAGTAGGAAGTGGTCGTATCTTGTTTTGTCCACAGACCTCAGCGAGGAGAAAAATATTGGAGCGCAACTCGGAGCGTGCAGGGACAAACGACGGGTAAAAGGTACTTCTGTTATTCTCCCTTCTCATGCATTAGGCTTAGATAGATTTGACAGGAAGTCAGTGTCCATGATAAGCATTTTTCTGTCTAGGGTTAAGGTCAAGCTCTAGAGGTCGATCTACTTGTCCGCAGGCAGATTTTCCTACAATAGAAACTGGCAACTCCACTGGGGAGATAGCCTCAAATCGAAACCTCTTGTTTTGGTTTTTTCTCCTCATTGACCTTGTTCTTCCCTTTGATTGTTTTAGACCTGGTTTACCCCTTTTTGATTAGTTTCATGAGATGATTGGCTCCTTGTCCCATCATACTCAGCATCCTTGTCAAGTTGGAATTTCAATTTTTGAATTTTCTTGACATTTCTGGGACTTTTAGACCCTGGCGCCCCTGAGTTAGTGTTATCAGAGCGCCAACACTTTTTGTAGCTTTACACAGAGCGCTATAACGCTCTTTGCCCTTGGCAACAGAGCGCTAGCCTCCTTTGGCCCAAAAAACTTCAAAATTTGCATTTTTTTTGGATTTTTGCCTCTGTGTTCTTTTGCTGAGTGATTTAGTGAGTCAATTTGTCTTCCCTTTTCAGCATTTAAATCTGTCTTTTTGAAAGATAAACACCTTGTTGATTGGATCTTCCAGCCTTCTTCACTATTCTTCATTAGGTTTTCCCTGTTGAGTGAAATTTGAGATTTATGCATTGTTCCTCTCTCCTCATCAGTTGAGTAAATAACCTTGGTGAAGGTCATCAAAGGCCTATAGACCTCTTCATCTCGCTTTGA
>ML803268.1:328040-367755 GCA_009831015.1 Picea engelmannii
TTAGGTTTTCCCTGTTGAGTGAAATTTGAGATTTATGCATTGTTCCTCTCTCCTCATCAGTTGAGTAAATAACCTTGGTGAAGGTCATCAAAGGCCTATAGACCTCTTCATCTCGCTTTGAGTCAAGGTCCTTATCCTTCAATTTTTGCTTTTTGGGTGTAAATTTTTGCCTTTTTCTTTGATTGTTTCATCTTTTTCGCTTTTTGTTTTGATTAATACGAAGGGTGTATTGTTTGTGTTGCTCTTACTTATGCTAGTTCGGTTTTCATTCATACCAAGAAGATAATTAGCAAAGATAAGCATTGTGATTGTATTGATCATCATCCATACACAAACAATAAAGATATCTTCATGATTGATTGAGCATATTAGAAGGCATTTAAGAGCTTTTGCATTACATTAGGATTTGATTGAGAAAAAGAACTGTTTGAGAGCATTCCGTAGTCGTGCTTGTTAGTGAAAGAACTCTCTCTCTCCCTTAGCTAGATGTTCATCGAAAGAAAATGACTGTTTATCATGATCGATGCATTCTTTGGGTCTGAGTCATAATTTCATTTGTTTCACTTCCATGTACCCCTTTGCGTAAAGAACAGCCATAAAAATCAACGCTAATTAAAACTTATCTAGAAGTTTTTCTTTGCTAGAATCTTCCACCAACAGTAGAATAGGTGTAGTACTTTAGATTAGGATGTGAGCATAACTCTCCAAAGTTGTCAAAACAAACATTAGTGTCCCGAGTTAGGGAGACTAAATCCAGTTATCGTATAAGTCTGCCTGGGATCCCCCTCTCACACAGGGGTTACGCACGAGGTTGCATTCGGGTAAGCTACGGGGACTAACCCTCCATGGTTTAACTATTTGTGGTGGTCGGATCGTATTATGGGGATCACTTTGAGGTAAATACACAATTGCTGCGTGGAATCTTCTTAGTTGGTTTTGAGCTTGATACCCTGCTCGTACGTTCGGATCGAACTGTCGACTGTTCCCGCCCAGGGGCTGACTGCGAATTGGTAACCTTAGTGGCCATAATATTTAGGTTCTTACACAAGGTGACGGTGACGGGAAGTCTCACTTTACCTGGAGCAGACATTGGTCAAACTCACTCGGGCTCCTTGGAGGGTAAATCCACAATTACTGCGTGGAAGCTTGCACCAAGGCGTAAGTCCATTAAGCAAGTCGCCATTGTAACTGTTCCACCCTATCCCCACCCCTTCTAGACTTGATCACGCGACGTTGGATTTCATCACCAACTAGTACGGTCATCAAAAGAAGGTCCTGTTTGCTTGGTTGTGATTCTTAGATTCTATTAGCATATGCTGTTTATTTTACTTAGTGGACCTTAGGTCGAGTCAGTGTTAATGGCGTCAAATCCTGGGAGTACCAATGGAGGAACCCCTTCTTCTGGGGAACCTTATACCTTTCCTTCATTCGAAAACTTTGGTCCTCCATATGTTTCCACACTGAGTCTTCCGGGACTCACTATTGGATTACCAGTTTGGTTGTTCCCCACTCCGGTGATCCCGAATCCTCCTGATGTTTCAGTTGCACCTAATACTCTGGATGTCAATACACAACCCACACATCAACCTCATGTCGAATTTTCACCTTCTTCGCCCATCAAGTCTCCTTCCATTTCTCCTTCTTTGCCTAGTGAAACCTCTAAAGAAAGTAGCCAGGTTGATCAGAAGAAGAAGAAACGAAAAGAGAAGAAAAAGAAGAGATCGAAAAGGACCAAGACCCCAACAACATCAGATGTTGGCTCTAAGAAACTGGTTACTGTTAATAGTACTGGGAGTGTTGATGAGATCAACAAGATTAAAAGAAACAATCCAAAACCCAAATTCCCTTGCAGCCTTTGTAAGGGTGACCATTTTCTGAGGGATTGCCCTGGTCTTACCCAGGTCTTAGAAATGTGGTCTCCCATCTCATCGACCTCTGTCAGTCATGTCGATGATACCCCATCAACTAATGATGTTCAGGTTGGTAAGAAGAAGAAAACTGTCAAGTTCCCTTGCATGTTATGTAAAGGTAATCATTACTCTCACCTTTGTCCCCGTCTAGACGAGGCTTCTTCTCTTTTGGAAAAACTTCAACTTCCAAAAGGTTATCGTAATATTTCCTCCGACCCATCATTGGTTGATGGACTGGTCAATCTAGTTTCCTCTTCGATTGAACCACAAAACCAAGTAGTTGATCCAGTTCCATCATCGATCATCCCCTCTCTTCATCAAAAGAGTGACACCAAAGTGGTTGATCCAATTCCATCATCAGTCAACCCCACTCTTCCTTTGAAGAGTTCCAAAGTGGTCGATCTAGTTTCGCCATCGATCAATCCCATTCCTCCATTGCGGAATGCTAAAGTGACTGATCTAGTCCCTTCTTCGGTCAGTCCCACTCTTCTTATGAAGAATGCCAAAGTGGTCGATCCAGTTTCACCATCGATCGATCCCACTCCTCCTTTGACGAGTGCTAAAGTGATTGATCCGGTCCCTTCCTCGGTCAGTCCCACTCTTCCTCTGAAGAGTGCCGAAGTGGTCGATCCAGTTTTTCCATTGGTCAATCCCATTCCTCCGTTAAGGAATTTCAAAGTGACTGATCCAGTCCCTTCCTCGGTCAGTCCCACTCTTCCTCTGAAGAGTGTCAAAGTAGTCTATCCAAGTCCACCATTGGTCGATCCGATCCAATAATCGGTCGATCCTACTCTCCTTCTAGAGAGTAAACCTGATACTGCCCATGTTTTTCTAGTTAATACAGACTCTACCGTGCCTGGGGGCATTCCTCCTCCTCCTGTGGAACCCCCTCCAAGTAATGAGGCCATCCTTTTTGATTGGGGTGTGCTAACTAGACCTCGTCTTCCCTCTCATGTTCCTTTCCAGATTACAGTTCAGGTTCGTGGTCGGGATGTTCCTAAAATGCTGATAGATGAGGGTGCGTCCGTTAGTATTTTGTCTTCTGTCACTTGGTACACTTTGGGTTGTCCGCAGCTTGCACCAGTTACACAGAATCTGTTAGCTTTTAACAGAAGAACTAGTCAACCTTTAGGGATGCTTCCTCAGTTTCCTGTAACTTTGGGAGGGAAAATTGTCTTTATCGTTGTCATGGTAGTCCGAGACCCCTTGGATTTCTCTTTACTCCTTGGGCGGGATTATGTCTATGCTATGAAAGCTCTTGTGTCCACCCTTTTTCGTGTGATATATTTCCCTCACGATGGAAGAATTGTGACTATTGATCAACTTTCATTCATCGGCCCCGACTGGATTACCTCCCTAAGTGGTTCTTATATGCAGACAGTATCACCCCCGCCGCATGTCAATTATGTCGCGTTGTCTCCCATGACCTCAACTTCTGATGATTTGGATCCGGTAGTTGACATGGTGATTTCTTTGGTAGGGTTATTGGAGCCTGATCTCCTTACCCCTATTACGACCCTCGACATGTGTTCCTTCCAGAGTGATTCTCTTCCATCCGATGAATATCTCTTGGAATCCATGACTGATTTTTGTCCCTTGACATGGTATCCTTCCAGAACGTTATCCTCTTGGAAGCCATGATCAAGAAGCAATCACGAGCATAGTTTCTCTTCTCTGTGGCAAGCTCGTTAAAAAATGAAACAGAGGCCACTAGATTTCATGCTGGGGGCATCACGAGCATAGTTTTTCTTCTCTGTGGTGAGCTCGTTAAAAAATGAAATAGAGGCCACTAGCTTTCAAGATGGGGGCATACCGAGTTTAGTCTTTGTTCTTTCTCGTGCTCGTAAATACATGAGAATGCAACCGGGTAAAGTTTTATCTCTTTTTCGGACCCGTACGGATACGATCACACAAAAAAGGAACCCCCCTGGAGTTTTCTTTAAACCCTTTTCAGACTCTCTAAATATGAAAAGATTGTCGAGTGATCTTTCTTCCTTTCACACTCGTTAAAAGGTTAGAAAGGGTGTCTTTCGAGCGATAATTTAACCCTTTTTCGGTCTCGACGGACTATCATACGAAAAAGGAACTGAGAGAGTTCTCTTTTAAGTGTTTTTCCAAACTCTATAATCCCGAAAAACCTTCGAGTTTCCTGTCTTTGGACTCGTTAAAGCACACATCGACAGGCCCATATGGGAATGAACCCTTACTTCTTCCGGTCCGTTAAACAAAGGAAGAGGAACTTACCGAAGGTGAGTTATATCGAGCATGTGTTATCCTCCTCAAGCTCGTTAAATCAAAAAGAGGTACTCATCTATCTGGATGGGGGAAAAATTGAAAGGATCAAGCCAAGCAGTCTCTTGAGAACACTATCCGGCACTTCTTAGAGTCGCCCTTGAACACGACACTTTGTCACTTTGCACATATCATAATTCGCTGAACCTCTACACAGAGCCAATCCTTTTGAGTTCCCTTTCAATCTTTTGGGTCACCCGACGCAAGTCACAATATCCATTGCACAGTTTGGTCCATGTCATGTTTTGCTGTTGTGCCTCAGTGTTCAAGGGAAGTATCCGCCTCGAGAGTCATCCACCCCAAATATCTTGCCTCAAAACCTATGTCATTCCATGTCCGTTTGATCTACCAACTGCATCTCTATGTCTGTTTCGTGTCGTTGATGGGGGATACATCAAGGCCCTCCATCGACGAGTCTATTCCTGTCGACTTCAACACATTATCCGAGAACTAGACTTAGAAACTTTTTAGTACTTTGGGACCTGCATGCCTCAATGGCAGGCCTCCTCACGTTCGACAGTAGGTTTACATCATTGACCTCTGATCGAATGATTCCACGAATGTTCAACTTCAACTCATTTATTCACGTTCGGTGGAATGTACTACGATACCTTGGGAATCATTGACATTAATGGTGATCTCCCTCGCACTTGTTAACGGTTTACCTCATTGATCGGTAATCAAGTGGTTTCTACCGTGTTCGACGCCAAAACATATATTCACATGGTTAGAATCGTATCTCACAGGGATTGGTTAGAAGACCCTGGGTTGAGTCATAAAACTTGATACATTCTTCACCCAGGTTGCGAAGGAATTCTGGACAAAGAACACATACATTGTTACATAGATCCACTTTGTATTGGTCGTGGCTATGTTTTATCATCTCGTAGATCCACTGTGTATTCTTTGTGGCTACGATCTGTCTGAGTCATCAACGTATAGATCCACAATGTATCTTCGGTGGCTATACCCTTTTCTACCAATATGATTATGGATCCGCAGTGTATTTTATGGCGGCCATATCTTGCAAATCTTGATCACCCAAGCATAGGTATGCCTGCATTGGGTTTTGAAATATGTCATGATATTTGTTGGATGTTGATGTGCAGCTTTTGTCAGGTTCTCCAAGTCCATACCCTTGCTTGAACGTCTGCAAAGTATTTCAGTCATCAGTTCGTATCTTCTGACTTCATACTTTGGGGGGCATTCTGTTACACGTCAAAATTGCTAGGTATCGCATTGTCCCTGTCAATCGTCGTAAGTGTCGCATCTTCCCTACAGCTTTCGCAAGTGTCGCAAGTTGACCACTAGTGTCGTAAATGATGGTCGGGCATAATGTCGTGATAACGACACTAAGGAAGCACTTATGGCACCTCATCTGACTGATTTGAAGAACAAGAACTGATCCACTGGAATCAAAGAACTCTTAACACCTGAAAGAAGCTTTGAAATAGTGGTTTGGAAGGGGAACGCTCCTCTAATACTGCTAGAGAAGCGTTGGCGCCCCTACACCATGTTCCATAAGCGTTATAACGCTCTTCATCCCTTCTGGAGGACCACTGCTCACCTTAAGAGCACTGGCGCTTTCCCAAGGCACATCAGGGGTGATATAATGCTCTGATACCCTTTTGGGGGAGTGCTCCCTATTCTGGGTCAATTGTTAGCCCGATGAGTCAAATGAGGAGGATATCATTCGAGATTAGAAGGAAGTTATGCTCGAATTCTTGGTTTCATCAAAGATCCCTGATCCAAGGAGATGGTTCCTAACTGGTTCTAAACATAACTCAAGAGGTTAGGCCTTTCCCAACCTATATAAACAGGCTTCATGATGATGGAAAAGGGGGGAAGAACTGAACATATGAAACTTATGATCTTGGAGGAAACTGACAGTCAGCCAAAGAGAAGTGATCAGTGAAGCTGCTGCCATCCAGGTTGTGGATCTTTCAGGCAAGGGTTGGATGAAGAGGACTTGATGAAGCTGTCGCATTCGCATCTACGATTGTAAGTACTGTTGTCGTTATTCTCATTAATATGACAAGCTTGGCCTGTTTCTTTCTAGTTTGTGTCTGATGTTACACGAACTTATCATTTACTGATAGATCTGTTTTCAAGATAATGTCAATAGAGTAGGAAGTGGTCGTATCTTGTTTTGTCCATAGACCTCAGCGAGGAGAAAAAGATTGGAGCGCAACTCGGAGCGTGTAGGGACAAACGATGGGTAAAAGGTACTTCTGTTATTCTCCCTTCTCATGCATTAGGCTTAGATAGATTTGAAAGGAAGTCAGTGTCCATGATAAGCATTTTTCTGTCTAGGGTTAAGGTCAAGCTCTAGAGGTCGATCTACTTGTCCGCAGGCAGATTTTCCTACAACAATAACAGTAAAGCATATATTGAGATATATACGAGGCACAATTGGATATGGCCTGAGATATGCCTCTAGTGTGAACTTGAGTTTGCAGGGATATTTCAATACAGATTGAGCAAAGAGTACAGTGGACTGGAAGAACACATCCATTTGTTGTTTTACCTTGGATTTTTCCATGGTTTCCTGGTGTAGCAGGAAACAAATCTCTGTGGCCTTGAGTACCGTAGAAGCATAGTATGTAGAATTGAGTGTGGCAGTTCATGAAGCAGTGTGGCTTTGCAAGATTCTGACATATTTATTTTATTATGAGATGGATCCTATTATTTTTTGTGATAACCAGAGTTGTGTGAAGCTCTCTGAGAACCATGTGTTTCATGATAGATCGAAACACATTGAGATAACATATCATGATATCATAAACATGTTGCAGAGGAAAGAAATACCTGTGCAATACCTTCCTACACATGAACATATTGTAGATATCTTAAACCAAATCGCTTGCCAATACGAAGTTCGAGTACTTCTATGAGAAAATGTCTTGGTGATGATTACCTCCCTAGCTGAGAGGGAGTGTTTATGATTACAACCAAGATGAAGTTTGAGTACTTCCATGAGATACTTGACCTGGTGGAGAATTCCTCCCTAGCTGAGAGGGAGTGTTGATGATTACAACTACATGAGACATCCTCTAGGACACAGACTGAGTGAGTCGGCCTGAGATAAATCCCATGAGTTGCGTGTGCCCATGAGCTAGGTGTGTGGTTCCTCTCTGAGATGGATATTGAACGTTGTGTTCCCTTGAGAAGGGAAGGATCCCATGTGATGGGTTTACTATTCTCCTATGTGCAGAGAGTTGAGATGATGTGATACTCCAGATGATTCTCCTATGTAACACAGTGAGAAAGATATCTACAGAGTTGGATGTGCCTGTGTTTGAGAAAAGGTGAACGTGATGATGAAACAATGTATTGGCCTCCTATGTGCAAAGATTTGAGATAATGTGATACTCCAGATGATTCTCCTATGTAACACAATGAGAAAGAGATCTATTGAGTTGGACGTTCCTATGGCCAAGCACAGGTGAACGTGATCCTAGTGGTTGAGCACTAGTGAGTGTGATTCTCCTATGAGACACAGTGGGATAGAGATCTGGACATCCCTTTGGTTGAGCACAGATGGATGTGCCCCTAGTAGTTGAGCACTAGTGGGTGTATGATATCCCTTTCTATATTTTCCAAGAGTCAGAATTACCTGTAACCCTATTCATGATGTAAAGGGTATAGGTCAGCCCTGCCATAATGTAAAATATAATTAATGTAAAAGATAATTAATATGGTAATTATTAATTATATTTTGAGTTATTGAGGTCTTCCCTATTGTGCCAATAAACAAAGCATTTAATGTGATAAGTCTTGTATAAATAAAGGTGAATCCCCATTAAGGAAACACACTTATCATTGTGTCATATCATGATTTAAGAAGTTGTGGTATGAAATTATGAGAATTGCAACACCCTCTTGTGTGCTAAGTTTGGTGATGGTGTGGGAGGTCTTTCTCTTGAAGAATATAGCAACGGATTGGTTGGGTTTTCTTCCCTTGATGAGAAGGGTTTCACAGGATACTTCTTGTGTTCTTTTGCATGGTTATTTTTCTTGTGATCTTGGTTTACTGCAGTAGTTATGGTTCAAGTAAAATTTAAACAGAAAATTCAAAGAAAATGCATGAGCCATAGCTCATTGAAAATTCAACATTTATGGCCTATTATCGCAAGTTTGTTCAAAATTATGGAAAAATTGTGCTTCACCTCACAACTCTCCTTAAAAGGAATTCTTTCAATTGGAATCCAATAGCTAACCAATCCTTCCAATCCTTGAAAGAAGCTATGTGCACTACTCTTTTCCTAGCGTTGGGTTCTTTTTGTAACTTGGGTGAGCGAAAAGAGGTTTTTTAACTATCTAGTTAGGCTAGCAAGACAACACAATAGTTTGTTAGTTTATTAGTGGTTCAACTAAGTAGAAAACAAGAAATGAAAAACAAATAAATAAAACTAAACTAAGCATGTAACAATTAAAATTGATATAAGAAAGAGACACAAGGAATAACTACTTAATGAGACTGATCTTTGAATTGACAATACCTTGGAGAAATATGGGAACTTATGAGTCCCCTCTTCCTCCTTGGGAAGGTTCTTGAGTCCCAAAATACAAAGCTTTCTCTGTTCTAACAATGTCTGAAAATGAAAATACAATGGTGAAGAATTGATAGTTGAACTTCTCAAGAGGAGAGAGGTGCAACTCTTGCTATGAATGCTCAAAGAGTTCTAGGAGAAATATGGCTTCTCAAAGACAAATTGAACAACATAATGATATTAAAATTGCTTCTTATTCTTCTTTGTATACAATGACCCTCTATTTATAGGAGGATGGCAATATTTTTCCAAAATAGTTTTAAATGTGAATGGGGGGCCTTTGGAGGTACCTCCCATCCCTTTCAGTGATCCCAAGGAGGAATTTCAAGGTGATTTTAGGTATGGGGGAGATCCAATCCATCCCATAAGTGGTTGAGGCATGACCAAAATCATCAATGCATTGTTTCCACATCCACATGAGTTTTCCGACTATCAGTCACGTGGGTCCTGCACTGTGAGTGTTGTACACAGTGTTAGCCCGCACAGATGTGTGCATGCTAATTGTGTTGAATACACACAAAATTTCAAAACCACTTTTGTATAGTTTTGTGCTTATATTTCCAAACTAAGTGTAATCCTTCCATAATTATTGGTAGTATGTTGTGGTTGTGATGACTGTTTCTTAATCCATTGTATGTGTTTGTGGTGAACAATTTTTTGATAATAACAGATGCCCCCTAATGTGTGAGTTTAGGAGCACACGTATAGACAAAATACATCATCATTTATTTTGGTGATGAAATCATTGTATAAAATCATGAGAGTACTTTATAGTGAGGGACAATGAGAGAAATCCATTTGGAGGGAGAGGGGAAAAAAATATATGTACCAGGTATTCTCTAGAAAAATAAAAATTTTGTACAAGGGAGGTGGGCATGCCCCATTCTTGTGTCATGAAGACATAAAATGATAATGGTGGTTGATACTGTTGGTGAAGTAGATATCTACAGTGCCCTCGGGGGTGTAAAAAACAACAGATGATGGTTTAGATGTGATGCAAGCCCCCTCTTCTCCGGGGGTCTACGACCTTCTGGTCTCTGGATCATTCCAATTGTTGATTCAAATCAACTCTTCGGGCTCCTGATCAAACCCAAATCAATTATACACGAGCCCCTTTCCTTCTTTTGGCGTAGGTCCTATGACACCTACACCCTCTGTTTGGACATCCTGGTGCTCTTCAGTTCATGGGCGCTAGCTCCTTTTCACTAGCCCCTTCTTCATATGTCCCTGGGCTATGCCCTTATGCTAAGGCATGATTGCAGGCATGGGCAAGAGTGGTTTCCAACCAACCGACTTTTTTCCCCGCAATCCTTATCGTGATGACACATACCCTGTCACTAAAATAGTGGTTGAAATTGCGACCCACTCAAGGAATATTATCGTCTGAGCATGTCCTGGCCCTACAATCCCTTTTGTCCATCGATATCTACTCCTTTGGCACTGCCTGTGATCAAAGGATGATATCAATCTTTGTTCCACTCTTCTTTTCTCCTTCCATGCGTCTCCCCAGATATCCATGACCCATCGACACATAACTTCCCTGTGGATCAACGACTCTCATTGACTCCAACTTTCCGACCTTCAGGAGTTTCAACTCTCAACTCCAATCTCCTCTTTATGGAAATCTCCTCCTTTGCATGTGACCCTGGATGACGTCCTTACATGACCACATGGCCTCCTTCTAAATCTCACGCACCTCCAATCCCCAAAATGTTGTGGGACCATCGATCTCCTGATATTGACGGTACCTTGGATTGACGGTTGATATCTGTCCTCCCCAAATATACGAACTAGATCTCTTCACGATTCCGTACTTCAGGATTTCAAAGTCTCAAACCCTTACTACCTTTGTATGTACATCTTCTATAATGAAAGATCTTACAACACCTGTCCTTTTAAATGTGCAACCATGATCTCCTTCGCTAATCCGTCCTCTGGGACTTTCAAGTCTCAAATTCTTGCCATTGCTGACTGGATATCTTTCAGAGTGGAAGATCTCCTGACATGTATCCTCCCCAATCAACGGTTGTGCTCCTGCTCGAGATTTTGGCTTCCTCAACCAGATCAATGGTCCTACGACTCCTTCCTTGATCAACAACCAAGATTTCCTCCAGGTCCTCAGACTTTTTCCCCACCATTTTATTTCGAAGCTCTAGATCTGGCACCGCGTGTCCTCCTGCACATTTATGACTCTTGTCGCTTCCGTGACTTCGACCTTCGATGATTTAAAATATCAATAAAAAAAAACCTTCGAAGTGAATCCTTCAGGAGTTCATGATCTGGTGACACCTGTCCTCTTCCGGATCAACAACTATCATCCTCTTCGGCTATTCGAGCTTCAGCTATTTCATTTCTCAAACTGAAATTACAATGTGACTTTCCTCGAATCTTGCGATCTGGTGACAAGTGTCCCCTCGTAGATCGATGACTCTCAGCTCTTCGGCTGTTTCAACGTTACACCTCCACCTCCTTCTGGATCTCCCGATGTATTCCCTCTGGATCCAACGGTCCGTATTTTTTCCAGCCCTTCGACTCTCCATGCTTTGGGAACTTCAAATTTAAAACTTACCTTCTCCTGAAAATCAGAATATCTGATGGCTCAGATTCACCTAGTCGATCAACGGCTGAGATTTCACTTCGGTCTTTCAGCTCTCCGGGCTTCGGAAATGTCAATTTTCAAACCTCGAGAGATTCTCTCTCATGTGCATGTGAGTGTTAAGACCCTTGCACCTTCCTCTGATCAGGAAATTTTCGATCCTTCACACTCAAATCCAACGGATGGGATTCGTTCTTTCCTTTGCACTCCCTTTGTTCACTGAACTCAAATCTGATAGTCCAGATTCCTCCTCACAACCAATCTGATGGCTGGGGTCATTCCTCTTCCTCTATTTTAGACTCCTTCCAACTTGGAAGACTTAGTCCATGTCCAAAGATCTTGGTATTTGAAATTTCTCCTGCGAACCCAAATCCTTTGGGTCTCGCTCACGCTCTTGCAAGTGTTATCTCTTCTGAGTTTATGGACTCAGAACAATTCCAACTCCTACACACTTTTTACGTTACTCCTCCCGAGCTTGATCTCCTCAAATATTTTGATCTTCCACGCACACCTTGCGTTCTCGAGATTTCATCAAACTCATAATCCAAATGATTTCTTGAACAAGAAATACTTCTCTCCCTCTCGGTGTTCTTTTGCTTGATGCACTCCTTGTAGAGATTTTCCTGACAGAGTGCTTAGTAAATTTGTTTCTTACTGAAATCAACATGGAGTTCTTCTATGCACACTTACACCGGCTCAATGCCCACCTAATAGATCTCTACAAAGTTCTCAGTAACTCTCCTCCTATCTGAACTCAACAAGGAGTTCTTCCTATGCACTCCTTGCACTTGGATAATGAAGGTTCAACGATGTCCCTCCTGATCTTTCCCTTGAGGTTAAACCTCTGTCAATGCACTCTTTGCGGACTGTGTGCATTCCTTGCACTCGGAAAATCAAATATGAGAAACAATTGAAACTCATGCAATACTTCACCAGTTACACATTCAAACCATGAAAATGCATAAAAACATATAAAGCATACATACGCATAAACGCACGATATGCAGGAAAAAATGATTTTCTATTATCTCTGTGTGTCTATACAAATGATTATAAAAACTGGACTGTAACAAATCTCCAGTTCTCTCAAGCTCTCTCTCTCTCAGAACTATATAAGAATTCCTAAGGCCTCTCTACCTAGACCTCTCTCAAGTCTGCTAACTCTTCTCTCTAAAATCTTTTTTTTTTTTTTGAAATCTAATACTAGATCTCCTTACGAAAGAGGGGCTTTGAGAGCTCGTCCTCTTCACCTAACCTCAACTATTACAATGAATTTTCATAAATGAGATGTCCTGATCTAACTTTGATCAAGACCTGCTACAATCAACCATTTAAGGCGATTTATCTGCTACCTGTACAAAGGCATGGGTTGGCTCTTACAGCCTTACAACACAAAAATCCGTATTGGATTATTTCAAATTTAAAAATGGGAGGGTTGATGCCTCTCCCTTTCTCCATTACATGTTGGCATGCTGGCGTGAAGGGGTGCTCCTACATCATACTCCACATCTAGTAAAAACACGAGCTCCCTCTCATGAGATCCTCTTCTCCAGTGTTGAAATCCACCTGGATCCTAAACTCTCTTCTAGAGTTGTCCTCCTGCCCCTCTACATCATCATCAATTAGCCTCCATTTCATCCACCACTAATCAGAGGAGATCAAGCTCAGGAGGAGTAATGCAAAAAGTGCATAGGATTTGGACTTTTTCTGAGTCCATAAACTCAGAAGAGATAATTCTTGCAAGAGCGTGAGGTATGAACACATGATGATGATGATGATGGGAAATTATTGGTGGATGAAATGGAGGGTAAATGATGATGTAGGGGTGCATCTATTAAAACCAAAACCTTATGATGGGGGAGTACCTAATGGATAGGATAGAAAAATGATGAGAATAAGTATGAGGTTCATTCTATGATATGAAAAGCTATGAGGACTCCCAATCTTAAGGGGGATTAAGAAACATGAGTGTCAATGTGTTTGAGGGAAAATGTATGTGGGACAAATCATGTGGGTCAGAATCCTAGTGGGTGACAACACCAGAATGGATGGAGGTGAGGGTGTTTCAAAGCCGCCCATAAGGACCCTAGGGATAAATTTTAGGGGGTATGATTGGATAATAAAAATGTGAGCATAGGGCGAGAGTTCATGCCAATTTGGAATATATACCTGAAGGGGCCAAAGGAATACCACAATTGACAGGGTGAAGGAGGCTATTGATGAGGACCTGTACATACAAACCAAATACCCAACGTGAAACATATTTGAAAATAAATCATATATAACATTTTCTTGATAATGAAATGTGGACAGGTGATGCATACCTGTGCCCGGGGTGCCAAAAGGGCTCCTAGGGATCTGGACTTGAAATGAGAAGCCAAGAGTACCATTGTGAATATGAGGAGGTCTGGATCCCGGAGGTGCGAACAATGTGATAAACAGAGCTTGAATGCTCTGAAACGGAAGTGAGGAAATTTTTCAAAAGGGAATATGTATGGGCATGGGGCTCACATTTCCACCTCATTTGTACTTGTTGTTGTGGGGATCTGTGAGTTGTGATATTGGACATTGGTGATCCATGCAAGAGAAGGTGATCCCAGAATTAGATGGCGAGAGAGCTAGGTAAGCCGGAAAAACCTCCTGCATAGGTTAGGTGTGGTTTTGGGGGGGTTGGGGGTCGTACGAATGGACATACAATCTTTTTTAGGGTTAGGTAAGTAGGACCGCACAAGGGATTTTTGGATTCTTGCACATATGCGGACAAAATTAATTGATATAGCCTCGCGTAGTGCATGGCTGTATCAAGCATTTGTGTGTGCATGTGCGCGGAGATATGAATTTTAGTTGCACGGTATGTATTGGGGTTGGGAATTGTTGTTCGGATAATAGCCACACAGATGTGTGCGGTTGTTTGAATTACAGTCACGCACATATATGCGTTTGTTAAATGAAACACCACACATATGTGCATGACTGTATGGGTTTTAGTCACACAGTTGATGTGTGAATGTTGAGAAAACAATCATGCTAATGTGCATGACTATTAAGGAAAAAATTGTTCTAAAGTGTGTGGATTTTAAGGAAATAGTCATGGGGGGGGGGGAATTTATATTTTGGGTTGTTTTATGGAGTTTTTCTAGATGATGAAAACTAATAGAAACCTGTTGGATTGGATGAAGGTTATAGATCAATGTGAGAGGATGTCAGTACAGTGGATTGAGAGAGACTAGGAATCTCTGCGAAGGATGGTGGGGGAGGACGCCCATATCCAATGACATCTATCCCATGTTTTTTTATTGACGTTCTTTAACTTCTCATTGATCTGGTCGTAGGAGGAGATAATAGATTTTATAGTGTGGATGTGGAATCCTGATCAACGATTCTTCATGGTGAGAGGGCGTGAGATTTGTATCTCAGTGGAGATTGATATTTGCTTCCTGAATGGACTCCCTTTTCAAGGATCAGAGTTGGAAACACAACCAAGGATTCTTGTGGGGGTGAGTGTGGGGGCACAAGCCAACCACTACTACTCAAGGATGACGATGATGAGCAACAAATCAGTTATTATAGCCGCTATCGATTCCTTGGAGATGCAGGTTTTTTGTGTCATGGTTGTACAAATTTATGGGTCACTGGGGACCCAAGGCATCTCGGGAACCAAGATGGCGATCACAGAGTAGGATTTGGGGAGTTGCATGTTTTCCTAGGTTCGAGTGATGTGTAAGTGCATGGTGGCACAATTAGATAGATCTGTGGAGGCGATAGGTAGTGAGTGAACCTTTGGTTCCATCTTGTGTGCTTTTATTTTTGAGCAAGTAGTGTTGCTATGCCCTCAGGAGATTTTGGACCCGCCTGGGATGCAAGATCCCAGGTTGGTGAGATGTGGATAGATGTTTCCACGTTAGGGTGGGGGTGGTGTGGGGCAGTACTTTACACCCATATTTGAGCACGTCTGTTGGTAGACCTCATAGGTTTTATATGACTTCCCGTACCATAGGATTGATTTTAGGTATCACCCAGATATGTGCTTGTCGTCGGGTGAGGACTGGGGTGACAAAGGTGAGTATATTGTACTTTTTCATTTTAACATGTTCTTTGATTTGATATGCTTGTATGTCCTAAGTATTGATACACCTTTTTTGGTTTGGATATGCCAATGTGGGACCCAACAGATGAGAGGCTGATGCAACATAGGGCTTAGAGGATGAGCGAGCTATAGAGGGGAGGGAGAGGAGGTGTCACCGATATGATGATCTCGGGGCAGGTCCATTGCATGCATTGAGGGAAGGCTCTATAGAGGTGTAGGGTCAATATGAGGAGGGGGAACGGGACCGAGATACATAGGATCTAAGGCGATGTTTGAGGCCATGCTAGATAGATTTCTCGAGGACCTATGGATGCAGATTCAGGATGAGAGAGCCCTCGAGTAGTGTATTGGTGGGAACCTACATTAGCAGTCCCTGATTTGATGAGCAATGGTATCAACGACTTCCATGACTAGGCATATCCCTACAAGATATATGCCCCCTAGGGAGGACCCCTAGGCTGGTGGGGATGTACCCCAGTTAGGGTCACCCTAGATGATAGTGTGACATGGCATAAGCATATCCTGATTTTGTATGATGAATAGGAGTCTTATGAAATCTCATTTTGTATAGACTAAGGGTTTGATTGAGAGGGCCTAATCGTGGAGCTAAGACATGTTGTATTTTTGTATCAAACATGTATTTGACATCTATGATCTATATATGAGTAGATTGTTTGGATATTTTATGCGTCTGATGTTTTTATGATATGGTTTGTGTACTTGTTTTATTTGATGATGGATGATTGCGACATGTATGTTTAATGTGATAAATGCCAATCTAGTACTTGATTTTCCATGTGATCTGCCATCCGATTAAGGTTTCTAGAAATATGAGTAAATGTTATAGACTCAAATTTTTTTAACAGAAGTTTGAATTGCAGGAACTTGTGATAGAGACATGGATCATGAACAAAATACACGTTGTTGAGATGGAGGATGATGAGAAGAGAAAATAAGAGAACATTGAGGTGATGAATATGAAGGTGACTATCCTTGAAGAGGAGAGTGGTGATGAAAACATATTCAACTTGGTTGTCGGTAGCAGGGTCGAGGCATATGCCACTGGAATGGAGCAACACATGGTTAGGGGTGTAAATGGCCCAGGCTACCGAAGCGATATTCCGGGTCCAATGATTGGATCTGTCCATGTAACCAATGTGATAAGTGAATGGAGGATTCATCTGTCAAAAACAAGGACACGGGATTAGGACATAGGAGTAGATTCTCTACTAAGTAGAGATATGAATCAAGTATCTAGAAGAAGGTGGAAAAGAAAGGAACTACACCTTAGTGCTCAGATTGGACACTACGACATAGACTATGTGGATCTTGATCTGGGATTATAATTAAATGTTATGATGAAGTAGACTTGGGCATTGATGGGAAACCCTAAATTGATTTACTCTCCTATTAGGCTCAGGATGGCTAATCAACTGGTAGTGAGCCCCTTTGGAAGAATAGAGCATGTCCCTATGGACGGAGTGAGGAAATTTGCAGACTTCGAAGAGATCGATATTGTTGATGATAGTTTTCCCTATCCTGCATTGTTGGGTATTGATTTGGATTTTGACAGTTCAACTGTTATTGACCTAAAAGGAGAAGAATAACATTTGAAGGTGATGGCCTTAGGGTCATTGCACCTCTTGACCCCGATGAAGGTCGCGGATACACATAACCTATAGAAGAAGAAGATCACGCCTATGAGATAGAGAACATCTATAAACTAACAGTAGGAAAACAAGAATATATTAACCCTACAATAGATGGAAATCTAAGTTGGCAAAGTGAAAGTGCATGCCGTCAGATTCAGAAGAAGCATTGAAAAATTGGCAGAATAAAATGTATGAAGTCTCTACGCGAAGGTGTGCCAGATTGACTAAGGCGGTTCGTTGGATTGGCAAAAAAGTAATTAATCTTCTTACATTTGATGTCTTGAATAATTTAGAAACATTTCTATTTGAATTTGAAGGAATTGACCAGTACAACAGAGGTTGTTGGCACTGGATGAAGCCTTGAAATCAATGCTAGCTAGATGGTGGGAAACACACAAGAAGAACATCGTGGAGTGGGTACAATGTTGCACCTTGTTGATAGTGCTCTTTTTAGACCAAATTGAAGGTTGTGAAGTTCTATACACAGGTCAGAATTTTCCTAAGGACCATGTGTGAAGTTGTGAGGAAGCCTAGAGAAACATTCCTAAAGAACAATGGGTACATAAGTTCATTATGTACCCATTGGTATATTCAAGAAGAACTATGCTTAGTCACTACAGATTGGTATGGTATGACCCAGAACTTTATAAATACGTTCCTATTGAAATTCAATACCCCACAATAGACCAGGCTTTACAAATTGTAAGACAGAAGGTCTTTGAGGAGGCACCTAACCCCCCTCTTGAGAAAGAAGAAGATGAATGTATTGCACCTCTTCAACTATTATAGGGTTGTTATAATATTAATGTCGATGAGGATGATGACCCTAGGAATGCGAAAATTTCAGAAACTGAAGGACAAAGAGATATAGAAGGGCCAGGGATTGAATTACCTTTTGTTGGGTAGCCTATTAAAATTAATAAGGTTAATATTGGAAGGGATAAATCACCTAAGTTATAAAATGTTGGAGACTATTGGGATGATGCTACTATTAGTAATATTATAGAACTATTGCATGAGTATCAGGACTTGTTTCCAACCAAGTTCACAGAAATGAAGGGAATTAAAGGGACCATGGGAGAAATGAAGATTCCTTTGAAAGAAGATGCAAGACCAGTCAAGCAGAGGCCTTATAGACTGAATCCCAAGTACAAGTAGAAAGTTAAGATTGAATTAGATAGAATGTTGGAAGAAGGAATTATAGAACTAGTCGAAGAATCTGAATAGATCAGTCCTATGGTGGTCCAAGATAAGAAGAAAAGAGAAATCAAAATCTATGTAGATCTAAGGAAATTGAATGATGCATGTTTACATGATCCATTTCCTACACCTTTTACTGATGAAGTTCTAGATAATGTAGGAGGACATGAATTTTATTCATTCATAGATGGATTTTCAGGCTATCACCAGATCAGAATTGCTAAGGAGGACAGACATAAGACTACACTTGCAATAGAACGGGGTTCTTTTCAGTACACTGTGATGCCTTTTGGTTTAAATAATTCACCAACCATCTTTTCCAGGGTCGTGTTCGAAGGATTTAAGGAATTTTTACATAAGTTTTTGGAGGCATACTTTGATGACTAGATCGTTTTTAGTGTATTGAAAGATCATATTGAGTGTTTGAGATTAATGTTGGATACGTGCAGGCAATGTCAGATTTCCCTGAACTTGAAGAAGTGTATTTTCTTTTCACCTTTTGGAGTGTTGTTAGGACACATTGTGTGTAAGCAAGGGTTGTTGGTAGATCCTTCCAAGATTTTTATCATTGTTGATCTACCTCCTCCTACTTCAGTTAGATAGTTACACACTGCATTGGGACACACTGGATACTACAAAAAGTTTATTAAGGGTTACGCAAAAATAAAAAAACCTATGGAGAAGCTATTAAAGAAGGATATTAAGTTTCAATGGAAAGAGGAATGCTAATAGAGCTTCGACACAATAAAGTAGAAAGCGATCACTGCACCTATTTTTGTTTTTCCAGATAGGAGTAAGGAATTCCATGTTCATGTCGATGCTTCATCCATTGCATTAGGATCATTTTTAGAACAACCAAGTGCAAGAGATATTGACCACCCTATATCCTTTTCTAGCAGGAAGCTTTCTACATCTGAAATGAATTATACTACCATTGAAAGAGAAGGCTTACCAATGGTATATGTGCTGTAGAAGGTTAGACACTACTTGTTGGGAGGACATTTTAAGATTTTTACTGATCATTTTGCATTGAAGTACTTAGTCAACAAGACACTATTGGGGGGAAGAATATGAAGATGGATATTATTATTCCAAGAGCATGACTTTGAGATTGTGGTCAAGCCAGGAAGAATGAATAAGGGACATGACCACTTATCCAGGTTAGAACATGGAGAGGAACCTACCAGTTTGGATGATACACTACTAGATGCATAGTTGTTGGCCATCAGGAAAGTTGATGATCACTTCATCGAGATAGTCCAGTACTTGTCCATGGGAATGGAACCTCACGAGTATACAGTTATTCAGAAGAAAGAGTTGATAGTCTTCGCTACAGATTTTCAACTTATAGCTAGACAGTTATATACGATGGGTCTAGATGAGATCTTAAGAAGATGTGTTATGGAGTCAAAAATACCATTGATTCTTTCAGAAGCACATGAAGGCATCGCAGGAGGACATTATGCAAGGAAAGCAACAACCTAGAAGGTTCTCAGAGCTAGCCTCTGGTGGCCCACTTTACATAAGGATGTGAAGGAATACTACAGAGCTTGCGATGTATGTCAAAGAGTAGGGAAGCCTTATAGAAGGGATGAGATGCATTTAGCACCTCAGTTTAATTTAAACGCATTTGAGAAATGGGGTATTAACATTGTGAGACCTATCAACCCACCAGGAAAGCACACATGAGATCGATATATCATCACTGCTATAGAGTATTTGACCAGATGGGAAGAAGCAAGAGCAGTTAAAGACTGTAGTGCAGATACAACTACGTGGTTCTTCTTTGATGATATCATAACTAGATTTGGATCCCTAAAGATACTTATGAGTGATCAAGGCACACACTTCATTAAAAAAACTATTGAAGGCTTGACTCAGGAGTTCGAAGTTCACCATCAGAAGAGCACACCATATCACCCACAGGTGAATGGTACAATCGAAGATTTCAATAATATTTTGGAGACAGTTCTGACTAATATTTGAAGTGTTAACAGATATGACTAGGATTTGAGAATTCCAACAGTGTTATGGGCTTATCGAACTACTTGAAAAAATTTAACAACGCAAACTCCCTTCAAGTTAGTTTATGGCCTAGAAGCAGTGGTACCTATGGAATATTTGGTTCCTAATTTAAGAATTGCAGCATTTACAGGTATGGATGACACCAATGTTGTTCAAGACAGGCTTGCGCAGTTGATGGAACTAGAGGAAGACATGTTCATTACAAGATTTCATCAGTAGGTACAAAAAGAACGAGAAAAGTCTTACCATGACAGACATATCAAGAAGACATCATTTAAACAAGGGTATTTGGTATTTTTATATGACAACAAGTTCATGAAGCATCAAGGAAAGTTCAGAACACATTGGCTTGGGCCATTCGAGGTTGTCTATGTTACAGAAGGTGGAGTTGTGAAATTGAAGACTCTTAATGGATAATGGAAGGATGGTTTAGTAAATGGGAGCCGATTGAAGATGTATTGTGACAACCAACTGCCTCATAGCTCTTAGTAAAAGCAAACGAAGAAGGGTCTAGGTACTAGGTGCAGTTGAAATTGGGTACCAGACACAAAAAAGACAGTCTGCACACAATAGGGAGGGATAGAGAAGAAATCACAGGCTTCTCTGCATAGTCTGCAATCGAAGTAATACAGAACGATCAACCCTGCAGTGACTCAGGATGAGTGACATGTGAGTGTTGAGGGTCTATTGGCCCTTGGTCAAGTAGTAAGGGAGAAAGAGAATAAGAAAGACAAAGTATGAAGTGCACAGAAGGCACACAAACCGAGGAAGGCTCGAAGTGGTTAAAGAATCATAAAAGAAGGAATGAAGTAAAGAAAAGCAAGTTATTGAAAGAGAATATCAAGGAAGAAAAAGCAGCAAAGAAGATAGATCGTGGAAAATTTAGCAAGCGGAAGAAGACGCTAATGGGTGCTTTGGAGAACCTCGTGGAGAAGAAGGAAGAACAGGTCTGTGAAGTCCTTAAAATGAGGGTTATGTGGACCTAGGGTTTTGGAACCTAGGGTTTTGGCACCCGAGCTTCTATCCATGGTTTTCTAAGAGTCATAGAATGTATAAATGGATTTCTAGAAGAGTTGAGATGAGAAGTAATAGTGGTGTTGAGATGTAAAAGTGTTATGTTTTAGGGTATTCTTGTATTTTGGGTCCTTAGTTGGGTGCGAAGATCCACTCTACAGTTGGGTGCATAGGGATAGGAATTAAAGAGGAGGAGAGAGAAGGATCTACAGCTGAGTGCGCAGATAGAACTGTATATTTTCATCTATTCTATCAATAAACATAGTTTTGTGGACGTGGCCCTAGGGAGAGGGTGAACCACTTAAAATCTTGTTGTTCCATGTGGTTGATGCTTTGTTATTTATTGCCTTTTATATTCTTATTGCACTGTTATTTTTCCTATTGAAGATAAAAGGATATAACTTACTTCACAAAGTTAGGCATAATACTTTTAAGAATCTCTGGGCTATTTTGTGTTTTTTTTGGAATCATCTTGCATTTCCTCTGGTTGTAGACACTTGTGTCCTGCAACCCCCCTATTGCTAATTCAGGTGATACTTCATCTGCTTCACAGGTGTTGTCGTAAGGGCCAATATTTAGGGTTTGTTTGTGCGTTGCTAGAGTTCAACCCTAGGTATACCCCTGTGCCAACAGATTTTGAGCTCAACATTCCTCCTTTCCTTGGCATGCACCCAATGTTTAACGTGGATCTCGTTCGGCCTTATTTCTCACCATTATTAGACACCTCAAAGATAGAAAACAAATTGACACCAACAGAGCTCAACCCTGATTGCATACAATAGGAATCCAGTGATCAGATTGTGGACACAAGTATCAAGGGAAATCTCCAACAAAATATCCATCTTTATCGAGTTTTCAAAACAGGGCAACGCCTACACCAAGGCAAGTGGCTCACTTGGGGCCAAATTCAACATAAATTTCCTCATCTGATGGGGGGACTCAATGAAATGTATACCATTTCTTCCTAACGGGGAAGGATTGATCCATATGGATTTTGGTGGCCTCCCACCTATTCCAAGTGGCTCATTTTGGCAATTTTCCAGTTTGGCATTTTTTTCCTAGTTTTCGGGTCCTTGACTTCTGGGGCCATTTTGAGGCCCTAAACAACGTTTTTAGGGCTCACCACAGTTGGAATGTAAACGTACTTAGTGACTAATGGAAAAATGTGTACTCCTCGGATAGACCTTTCCAATGGGCTACCGTGCACCTAAAACGAAGATCGTATGCAAAAGTGACGACCCCAGGAAGATGTACTAACTTACCCCAATGAGGCCCACATGACTTTTGGCGCTTCATATCCTAAGGTTAGGTTTTTGGATGTCTAGGGTTTTTGAAATTCCTATTTATTTTAAAAATACCTTCAAATCCTCATTGTACTCATATTCTTGCGAATGAGTGCAGTCGTCACATCTCTTCTTAGAGATAAGCTGCCACCATTCTAGCAAGCTTGTTTTCCACTGCATTTTACAGTTTCAACTTATTTCCTTATTGAATAGAAGCCAATTTTACTATATATATATTATTCTGTGTTAACCATATTTTAAGAATAATCTGTATTAATTTCATTATGCTCATAAAATCTAGATCAGGAAGACTGAAGAAGTTACTTCCTGCATGACATACATGTAGCTCTAGCCAAAAAGGATATTGTAATCCAACTAGGCGTTGATGACCTCTATGTCGATGAGGATTGTCTTGCTCCCTAATTCTACTGAAACATTTTGGTACAAGCCCTCTAGTTGGGATGGTATACCATCATAGGTTCTAAGGGTTATGGATGAGGAGACTAACTTGGGTGAACTGAGTTGTTGCCATATTGTTTTAGACATGATGAAAGTAGATGCTCCTTCATCTATGATGCAACAATGGACAATGATATTATGGATTTTGACAGGAATTTGGAATCCGATTAAGTATTGGATTCGGGGGTATGATTTTTCTAATTCAAATGTGATTAGATGGGTGTCTGCGGGATCTACTTCCATCAATTGTGAGAGCAATGTTTTTCGTTGGGAAGGGCATGTCTAGAGGAATTCCATAGCTGACATGGTAGTAGGTGATTCAATGCGATCATCAATAAGACTTTAGCTATGGGATTCTCGGGCATGGGGATTATGCACATTCCTGCACAATGGTGTGCGACGCATGTGGGCAATGGATTTAGTGTTAGGATGAGGGATCATCAAAGGTTGTTCGATTGGTGGTTGTGGACCTTCCAAGGTAGTGGGTGATGGATCGAGGGGTATACCATATTGGAAACTATGAGTTTGTAAGATGATTTCCTCTTCAGTGGTGAGGAGGATACTGCGGTCAGTGGTTTTACCTAAGTGGGACTAGTCGAGTGGAGGGAACTGCCCCTGTGGATGTGGGCGTTGGGCCACATCTAGTTGAGTGTTAATGGCTCCTTGGTGTGGGATCCGGTTTTGTAATACCGTTGATGGTGGTGGTGGTATATAAGTGGTAGGTCCTTATGGTGGACCTTGGGGGTTAGGTGCCCGCTGGGGATTCATGGTGTCCTTCATATGTTTGTAGTCAGTGATTTGGGGGAAATGGTTAGTGTAATGGCCTTATTCTCCACATAATGCATAAGGGTAGTTGGTTTGAAGATTTTTATTTCACCCTTAGCATGGTTGTCCATTGATTTTCCCCCCTTTATGATTTGGGTGTGGTTGGCATTGGTTTCCCCCAGCTTGGTGATTTTGTTGTGGAGGGTTCCCACCTTGTCCTTGGTTCCTATTCTTTCCCTTCTTCCAGTTATTATTGAGTTGGTGGGGTGGGTTGGATATATTCAATTGTTCAAAATATTGAACTTGTTGGAGAGGGGAAGGTTGGATAAATTTGACCCTTGCCTAGTGTTGTCGATGTGGGGGTACAACAGGTTGGGGAGGACCTAAAAAAGGATAATATGGATTACCTTGTGGGGTTCCATATGGGTTGTAAGAAGTGGAGGTGGCTCCATTATTACTGGGTGGATATGAAGTTATTGGTGGGGGAACCGGTTGCAGGATGGGTATTGGTTGGAGAAGGGATGTGGGTAGATGTGTACGCATGGTAGGAAGAGGAGCTTCCATGATTGGTGGAAGGGGTGGTGGGGGAGGGTAATATGGAGCTCACCCATATGGTGGAAAGTATGGATTGGTCACATATTTGGGTATCGGCTGTGCGTGTGGTTGAATAAGAGCCATGGAGCCAATCAACCCATCAACGACATGTGATGTTCCAAGTTTGTCTTGAACAAATGGAAAAGGACGAGGAGCATCTGGAAGAACAATGTATAGGTAACCTGATCATTTTTCAGTTTGGTTAGATGTGTGATATTGAGTGAAGCCAAGTAGGACATTACGGGGGTGGGTCCTGCCATGGTATGAAAGGAAGTGGTTCCTTGGGAGATTTACTTTGTGAAAATTTTTGAGCTCCACCTCCTTGTGGTGGAGGGTTTGTTTGTGAGTTACTTTAGATATTGATTCCAAGAAAAGTGGCCCCTAGCAATCATGAGCCTAGTACCATAGCACTAACTGGAGTATGTGGTGGTATTGTTGATGTAGTAGAAAAATTAGTAACACCACCCAAAATTGGGGGTAATTTTATTAAGCGCTTAGAACAATAGGGATACTATGGCTCCCCTATGATTCTAGCCTAGAGGTGGGTGTGTGTAAATGGTGGTGAAGAATGATAAGAAAAAATTCTTTCAAATTAATTTAAAAAAATGTATTCATAAACTATATGTAGTCAAGTGGTGAGAATCATACATCAAAAAAATGTGAAAGGTAGTTTGGGATTTTTGTAACTTCGTGTGGGAAAATAAAAATCAAACAACAAGTGCATGTGTCTTATTTGACATAACATCCTTCCTCTCCAATAACACTGGACCTCCAAACAATCACTCAATAGTGGGGCCAAAAACCACTTGAGGAGAATCTAGTGAAGGGATGAATAGTCAATTATAATGAGGGGTGAAGGGGGCATATCCCTGAAGTACTGGTGATATTTCGCAACATTCATTCAAAATATGACCGAGGTGCGATTGTATCCCACAATTGCCACCTTGGGTAGATAAATCCTAGATTGGGATACTAAGATACCTCCATCAAGCACGACATTTCGATTTTCGACCTCAAAAATAGATCACAAGCTGAATGCTTTCCAAGGGTTGGGTAAACCCAAGGAGGCATGCAAAAAAAAACTGGACCTCAGCCTTCGAACCTTCACGGGTGTCTCCATGCCTTATGGTATAGGAATTCTTGAGTGGGAGGATTTTGGCACCCTAATTCACAACTTTCTAAGTTTCAAGTGAGAAATGGTGATGAGGAGTTATTTGGATTCCTATCCCAAAAATCGTAACTTAAACTACCAAATTCTTTTGTGTTCTTCTTGTGGAGGTTAGAAAATGGGTTGATTATTGTTGTTTTTAGAATGTGAGAGTAGGATGTGAAGTTGGGTTCATGGACCAACTTAATTTTTATGATGGTGTGCCAAAAGGCTCTTTACTAAACAAGTGAATCCCAATAAAGAGTTTCAAGTATCTAGCAAAACGTTTTTTGAGTGAGTGAGAGTGTGTGCAAGGAGTTGTGATGGTGAAAAAGTTTTTTAATCAGTTAGATTCAATATTATAACATGGTAGACATCGTGTGTTCTTTTACTTGTATTGTTTATATAACTTATTAAATTTGTTCAAATGACCCTTGCAAATGAAAGAATCTTAAGATAAAATGGTGGATATGGAAATCCTTATTTTGACTCTTTTATCTCCCTGGGATGTTTCATAATCTAAGAAAGATTAAAAACTATCCCTAGATTGTGAACATACGGACATGTATGGGCCCTTACAATGCTTTAAAATTCCTAAGTGGGTTACTCTAGAAATTTGAAACTATCCTAAGATTGTGCACATGTGGGCATGTGTGGGCCCTTACAAGTCTTAGATTTAAGTTTCAAAATAAGCTAAGAGGTATTGGCCTCTCCTAGAGATTGGTTGATTTTATTTAAGGGAGATGAATACTTGTTTAGGAAATCTCTTTTATGATTTCCAAGATCACAATAGGGTGCGAGGAAAGAGCATACTCCAAGATTACTTAAATAAGTTTCTAGTCCTGGATTAGTGTGATGAATTTGTAAAATAAAAGCAGAGACTGAAATTCACATGCGAAGATTTAGGCCATCCATGTGGCAAGTAAGGAAGTAAAAGATGAAAAGGTTATTTTTATCCTCCCTAAATGTCTATGTGTGGTTTTAAGCTATGTATGCAAGAGTGGATCTCCAAGTTTGCTATTAATTGCTTTTACAACAGTGCATAAATCAAATCTAAACTACTTAGTGGAAGTGAATTGCTCAAGCCTTAAAATTTAGCAAAAACAAGACCAGTGCACAACTAAACTAGAAACCGTCATGCACAAAGTGTGGAGTATAGGTTTGAAGAGTTATAACATAGAGCATGTGCATGGACTACTCAATTGTTTTCCTGAAACCTGCACACACACAGAGAAGTTGGTAGGACAAAAATTTTGAACAATTTCAGTCAATGTGGGATTAAATACTGCTCTCTGAAGGTGAGAATAGGCTTTTTTTAACCCCTAAAAACACAAATGAGTGAGAAAGAAAAATTTAATAGCCTAATTGGGGAGTATTTTGATCCAACTCCCCAATATGGTTGTCAATCTGTTGGGTTCTTTTTGTCACTTGGGTGAGAAAAAAGAAGTCTCTCAACTATATAGTTAGGCTAGCAAGACAACAAAAAAATTTGTTAGTTGATTAGTGGTACAAGTAGAAAACAATAAATGAACAACAAAGAAATAAAACTAAACTAAGCATGTAACAACTAAAATTGATGCAAGAAAGAGACACAATAAATATCTACCAAATGAGACTAATCTTCTAATTAATAACAACTTGGAGAAATATGGGAACTTATGAGTCCCCTCTTTCTCCTTTGGAAGGATCTTGAGTCCTCAAATACCAAGATTTTTCTCTTCTAACAATGGCTGAAAATGAAAATACAATGTTGAAGAATCAATAGTTGAACTTCTCAAGAGGAGAGAGGTGCAACTCTTGCTATGAATGTTCAAAGAGTTCTAGGAGAAAGATGGCTTCTCAAAGACAAATTGAACAACATAACAATACTCAATTTTTTTCTTCTTCTTTGCATATAATGGCCCTTTATTTATAGGAGGATGAAAATCTTTTTCCATACTAGTTTCAAATATGAATAGGGGGCCTTTGGAGGTACCTCCCATCCCTTTTAATTATCCCAAGGAAGCATTTGGGGGAAATTTTGGGTATGGGGGAGATCCACTCCATCCCATAAGTAGTTGAGGCCTAACCAAAATAATCAATGAGTCGTTTCTGCATCCACACAGGTTTTCCAAGTTTTAGTCGTGTGGGTCGTGCACTGTGCACGCTTTACGTTGTGTTAGCCTGTGCAAATTGCACACGCTGATTGTGTTGAATACGCGTGGAATTTTAGAACCACTGTTGTATAGTTTTTTTATTATATTTCCAAACTTAATGTAATCCTTCCATAATTATTGGTAGTATGGTGTGATTGTGCTGACTGTTTCTTCATCCATTGTCTATGTTTATGCTGAGCAATTTTTCGATGATAACACCTAGCACTACCTGACTTCACCAATACCTTTGTTCTAGAATGTGATGCATCAAGGAGAGGCATCTGGGCATTCCTCATGAAATATGTCTGACCTTTGGCTTTTACCAGAAAATAGTTCTCAGAGTGACATTTGGGCCAATCAATCCATGAAAAGGAAATGTTGGCTATTTTGCATGTTGTTGATCTCTGGAACCCTTATCTACTAGGGAAATTCTTCCAAATTAAAATGGATCATCAAAGCCTCAGGTATTTCCTGGAACAACGAATTTCATACCTGGAGCAACAAAAATGGGTGACCAAGATATTTAGGTATGATTATGAGATCATCTACAAGAAGGGAAAATAAAATGTAGTGGTCGATGCCCTTTCCCAACAATATGAAGAAGAAGGGTCCCTCTTTTCCCTTTCATTCATTTTCGTAGATTAGCTCCAGGATGTTTTCCAAGAATGGTGGAAAGACCCCAAAATTTCCATCCTAATCCAAAAATTGCAACAGGATCCTCAAGCTTCTCCAGGGTACTCTTGGAAAAATGAAGAGCTTCACTATAAAGGTCATATTTATTTAAGCCAATAATCAACTCTTAAATACATGGTGCTCTCTAAGTTTCACGATTCACCTACAGATGGGCATTAAGTTTTTGCTAAAACTTATGAGCGGGTCAAACATTATTTTTCCTGGGATAGTATGAAACAAGACATCCATGCCTTTGTGGCCAAATGTGATATCTATGAATGCAATAAGGGTGAGATTGTCAAAACTCCTGGAAGACTCCAACTGCTTCCACTTCCACCTAGTATTTGGACAAAAATCTTCATGGATTTCATTGTTGGCTTACCTAAATCAGACAATAAGTCATTCGTCATGGTGGCCACAGATTGTGTTTCCAAATATGCTCATTTTTGTGCTCTTCAACACCCGTTCATAGCCTCTACAATGGATCAAGTTTTTTATGGATAATATCTTCAAACTCCATGGCATGCCTCATTCTATTGTTTATGACCGTGATCCAACTTTTACTAGAAATTTATAGCAATAATTATTCAAGCTCCAGGGAACCCAATTGCATGTCAACACCACCTATCATCCCCAAACTGATGGAAAAACTATAGCAATCAACAAGTGTTTGGAAACATATTTGATTTGTTTTGCGTCAGAAAAAAAAAAATCAATGGGTGCAGTGGTTTCCCCTGACTGAATGGTTGTACAACACCTCTTACCATACTACCACTCTCATGACTCCCTTTGAAGTAGTCTATAGATAAATGCCACCATCATTTATCCCATAGATTCTAGGTGTCTCTAAGGTTTAGGAGGTTGACCACAATATGACAATTTGGATGACTATTATTCATACTCTCAAAGAAAATTTGGCCATGGATCAGAATCAAATGAAGAAATAGGTAGATCAAGGTCATTCTAAATGTTAATTTGTTGAAGGGGACCAGGTGTTTCTCCATCTCCAACCATACACACAAACTTCACTTCAATCCCAACACTGTTAGAAACTTGCCCCCAAATTTTATGGTTCTTATACTATACTCAGATGAGCGGGGTTAGTAGCCTATCAGTTAGCCTTACCTAGTCACTCTAATCTACATCCTGTTTTTCATGTCTCATGCTTGAATAAAGTGATGGGCACTAAGTTCTAGACCCAGACCAATTGACTAGAGTTGGATGAAGAACAATATTGTACCAGTGAGAGCATTTTCTTCATCAACGCACCATCAAGGAATTTTTAGTTCAATGGAAGGATACTCCACTAGAAGATGCCACCTGGGAGTCGGCTACTATTCTGTAGTAATTTCCTCATCTCAAGACTTGAGGAAAAAGATATCTTTCAAGGGGGAGGGAATGTTAGGGACCTAACCTCCCTAACCCCTCATGTAGGAATAATAATATATTTTCCATATAATAAAGGTCGTTATCAATAAATAAGGCCTAGCTAATAATGTGAATAGGTCTAATGTAAGAAGACTTAATAGAAGCTTTCACTTCTAGAAAGATATTTTTCTATATTGTTCTTTTGAAGATAGATTTAGTATAAATAGGAGTAGAAGGAATGATAAATATTTGTCTTGAGAATTATTGTAATAGAGTGCTACTCTACTAAAGGTTTCCCCCTCAAAGAGGCAAGTGTACATTGCTTTCTATCAATAAACTAGGTATCATTTTTGGTGTTGTGGTTCTCTACATTTTGTTGTTTTGTTGGTATTTTCTATAGTATTTTCATTTTCATCTTAATATAATAGATATAGTACCTAACACATTCCTTAGGTCATCCCTGATAAAAGAATGGTACAACTAGATGGAATAATAGCACTGAAGGGGGTACATTTCTTAGGTATGAAACTATCTCTTCCTTCTTTTCCAAAATTTCCCAAACAAGATATCAACTTGCAACAATTGGAGTTGTAGTAGATGATGATGACCTTAGATAAACAACAGTAGATGGTCTTCCTAAATCATGGGAGACATTTCTCTAATCAATAAATGGAAGATAATTTCAATCCAACTTCAAGAGATTATGGCATGATTTCTTAGAAGAAGAGGGTACAATTAAAAGAAAAAATGAACCCTCAATGGTGAAAGACCATGCTCTTTCAGTCAAACATAAGAAATGGAAGAGGTTTCCTCAGCACAAAGGAAAAGGTAAGAAACCTCAAGGTAAGCACTGTCACTTTCACTCTCATTTATCTAAAGTAAGATGCTTTAACTGTAACAAGCTAGGTCATTATGAAAAATACTGCAGGAAGTCTCCTTCATAGCAGAAACAAAAAGGCAGGTTCCATGCTTCAGTTGCAAATGAGGAAGAAGAGCCTCAAATAAAGAGAACCAAAGATGATACTAAAGAACAAGAACAACGCATAGAAATTTATCTGGTTTCATCTCTCTCCGGTATTGTCACCAAATCAGAAGAAATTTGGTTAGTGGACATCGGGGCCTCCAAGCACATGACAGGATTCAAGCAAAACCTTGTGAACTATCAAGATAAGATGTTCAATGTGAAGGTATAATTGGGTGATGATGGAACTTATGCCATCAAAGGAATTGGATCAACATCCTTTCAGCTTCAATTAGGTAATGTATTTCATATTGAAGAAATCCTTTATGTTTCTAGATTAAAGAAAAATAGTATCTTAGTTTCATTTCTAGAAAGTAAAGGGTACTTAGTAGCTGTCTCCAAAGGAAAGGATCTTATGTGGCCCTCAAATGAAAGTATGAGCTCAACCATGACAATCAGATCTCAATAAGGTGGACTTTACAAAGTCACTGGTCAAGGTATTCAAGAATTAGCTCATGAGATGATCAACCCCTGTGAACTATGGCACATAAGGTTTGGACATCTTAACTATAAGGATCTTATGTGGCCCTCAAATGAAAGTATGAGCTCAACCATGACAATCAGAGCTCAAGAAGGTGGACTTTACAAAGTCACTGGTCAAGTTATTCAAGAATTATCTCATGAGATGATCAACCCCTACAAACTATGGCACATAAGGTTTGGACATCTTAACTATAATTCTCTCCCAGGTTTGCAAAAGATGGTAACAGGTATGCCATTTTTTTCTTTTGAGCATGATAGTATTTGTAGAGGCTTTTTTCTTGGTAAAAATACAAAGAAAGATTACCCTCACAATAATAGAAAAACTAATGGTATCTTAGATCTTATTCATTGTGATCTCTGCGGAACTATGAATTCTCCATCCATGAATGTATGTCTTTATTATATATTTTTTGTTGATAAATGTTCTCATAAAACCTGGATTTATTTTCTGAAAACTAAAGATGAATCTTTTAGTAAATTTCATGATTTTAATAATATTGTTGAGAATCAGATAGGTAGAGATATCTGTGTTTTCAGAACAGACAATAGAAAAGATTTTGACTCCCACAAGTATGATGATCTATGGCGGGATTCTGGGATTAAGAGGGAGCTAATTGTGCCTTATAATCCCCAACATAATGGGGTTGCAGAAAGAAAGAAAAAGACAATTTTTGAAGCAACCAGAGCTATGATGTATGATCAGAATCTTCTGTTGTCTCTTTGAGCCGAAGATGCAAGAACTGCAGTCTATATTTAGAACATGTGTCATCATAAATCCATGGAAGAGAAAACTCCAGAAGAATTTTTCACTGGTAAGAAGCCTTCAGTTGACCATTTGCGAATTTTTGGTATTCCTTTCTACATTCATGTACCGAAAGAAAAGAGGACTAAGCTAGAGCCCTATGGAAAGAAAGGCACTTTTGTGGGGTACAGTGAGACCTAAAAACCATATTGAATCTATGTACCAAGGAAAAATTACATAGAGTTCAGTAGATATGTGACCTTCCATGAGGAAATGTATTTTCATCGTTCCATAGAACTTCCATGTGATATAGAGGAGCAGGAAGCTCCATCTCCAAAACCTTCAGATTCACAACTTTCAGATGAGCAGAGGGAGGAGGCCAGAGAGCCTTCATTGGATCCCATAATGGATTCTGTTGAGGTTCCCCTAGAGAAACCTCCTGTCAAAAGGAAGCCAGCATGGTGCTGTGAAGTTTTAAAGGAAGAAGAAAATAATGCAACACCTAAAGGTACTTTTAGAGAAAGAAAGAAGTCAGATAAATACTCAGGTTCGATAGCTCAGTTGAATCTTGTGATTGACTCAGAACCTTCTAGCTTTGATGCGACTTCCAAACATAAAGTGTGGAAGGATGACATGATAGAAGACTACAAGTCAATATTGAAGAATGATGTATGGGAAGTGGTCCCAAGAACTCAAGGAAAATCAAGAGTAACCTCTAAATGGATTTACAAAATAAAGCATGAAATAGGTGGCAGTGTTGAAAAATTCAAAGCTAGATTTGTGGCTCATTGATTCTCTCAAAAAGAAGCAATTGATTATGATGAGATATTTGCTCTTGTTTCTAGGTATACCTCTATATGAATCATCATCTCTCTTGCTTCAGTTTTTAATTGGAAACTTCATCAAATGGATGTTAGGACTGTCTTTCTTAATGGTGAAGTTGAGCAAGAAGTTTATATCGAGCAGCCAGAGGGTTTTGTGATCCATGGGAAAGAATCACATGTCTACAAACTCAATAAAGGCTTGTATGGATTGAAACAAGCTCTGAGAGCTTGGTATGGAAGAACTGACAATTTTCTTCAGAGTCTTGGGTTCTCCAAGAGTATAGCAGATCCTAATCTTTATATAAAGATTGTGAAGAATTATCCTGTTATCTTGGTTTTATATGTGGATGATTTGTTTCTTACTGGAGAGGAACATTTGATATCTCAGACTAAGAGAGAGCTATTAAAATATTTTTAAATGAAGGACTTAGTTCTTATGCATTAATTTCTTGGCTTAGAGGTGTGGCATAAACCTGGTGAGATCTTTCTCTCACAAATAAGGCATGCAGTTGATGTGCTTCACATATTTGGGATGTTGGACTATAAGTCCATGACCACAGCTATGATTTATAACCTGAAGAAGTTACATGATCAAGATACAGGTTCAGATCCAGAAGATCTTACCGTATATCGTCCGATTATTGGGTCCTTTATGTATCTAGTACACACCAGATCAAAAATTTGTTACGTAGTGAATTCCCTCAGTCAGTTCAGGTTTGAGCTGAAACACAGTCATATAGCTACTGCTAAGCATATTCTCAGATATGTCTGAGGGACTATAGCCTATGGGCTCAGATACACGTCCAATGGAGGTGTAATGCTTCATGGCTATACAGATTTAGATTGGATGGGTATTACAGTGGACTGGAAGAGCACTTTCGGATATTGTTTCAATTTGGGTTCAAATATGATCTCTTGGTCCAGCAAGAAGCGGGGCTCCATATCCCAAAGCACTGTAGAGTTAGAATACATTGTTGCAAGTGGTTCTAGTAGAGAAGTAGTGTGGCTCGGAAATCTACTCTCAGATTTGTTCAGTGCTGAGTTGGAACCCACAATAATTCACTGTGATAACCAGAGTTGTATAAATCTCTCCGAGAATCCTATGTTTCATGATAGATGGAAACACATTGAGATGAGATATCACTATGTTTGGGACATGGTGAAAAAGAACATTCTCAATATTCATTATGTTCCAATGGTGGAACAAACTGCAGATATTTTGACCAAGCCCCTATCATTGACAAAGTTTGTGTACTTTTGAGACAAGCTTGGTGTTGTTGAGAATGCCTCTCTTGCTAAGAGGGAGTGTTAAAATTAATGCAGTTGCAAGAGACATTCTCTGGGAGGATGCCAAACACCCTAGTTGAGATCTAGGGCCCCCTGTACATTCCTAGGGTTGTTAGTCTGGGACCAAGTAGTTAGAGACATGGAAAAAATATGCTAGTGAGGGCCCCCAGTGTTTTGTTGGGGTTCTTGGTCAAGGACCAATCAATTTTATGATATAATTCCCTAGATGTGTTCTAGGGCCCCTGGATGTGTTCCACGGAATCCTTACTCGATGCTTGGATTTATCCTTGGTTGTGTACCTTGGTGGATACGACCCTAGTTTTGATCTAGGTCCCCCAGTTGCATTTTGGGGTATCCTAGTCTAGGACTAGGAAGTTTCTTGGTTAAGTACCAAGATGAGATGATGTGTGATCTTCTTCTCTCCCAGGATGGTCCATGATACCTAAGAGAAGTTAAGAAGAGGGACATGATCACATCATTGACCTTCCTCTTATGCTAGGATGATAAAAGATTATAAGTTATATCATGAGACTCATGTGGACATTTTGCCAGTAAAGAATAAATTACCTTGTTGAATTTGTCTTGAACCCCCCTTTTCTTGAGTTATGTTTCCCTTAATTGTTATGTGGGTTTTTGGTTTGATTCCTTGACTTGTTTTATAATTTAAACATTTAATATTTTAATTATAAAATATTAATTGTTTACTTGTTTATTTTTTTAGGGTTTAAATCTAACCCTAAAGTTAGGGCTAATTTGAAAACCCTAACCTACCCACCTAAACTATAAAAGAAGAGACCTCTCCTCTCACTCACTCACTCATTCTTATTCCTCCAAGATGAGTCTTGGTCTGAGTTTTTGATGTGACTCCCTTTGTTCTGGTTGTGAAGTGGTGCAGCCCTCCTTCGATCAGTTTCTCTTGTTGAGTATGTGGTGTGGCCCTCCTTGGATCAATTTCTCTTGCTGAGTATGTGGTGTGACCCTCCTTGGATCAGTTTCTCTTGCTAGGTATAGGGTGCAACCCTCCTTGGATCAGTTCTCTTCACGAGTATAGGTTGTGGCCCCCTTTAGGACAATTCCTCTTCTCCCTTACTATTGTCGCTCCTTACTGGTGTTGTCCTCCCCCTTTCTTTGTTGGTGTCACCCTTCTTATTTGTTGTTGTTACCTGTATGCTACCACTATCTCTTTTTTGGTGCCACTTGTATGTTGTCTCTTTCCTCCTTTTGTGACCTGTGTATGCTACCTAGCTTACATTTTTTAGTACCCTAATGAGGGTTTGATGAGGCAGCCCTAAAACTGCATATTATTTATGTCTATTGTTGTAGTAGTTCTATATTCTTGGAAATATTTTGTTAAGGTTGTTAGTGGCCTCTTTTCAGCCTCTATTTTGGACAGTGGTGTCATTGTTTCAACCTTATACTTGATGATTAGTATGTTGGTTAGTTTTCTAATATTTTCCTAAAGTTATTCTTGGAAAATTTGTTCAAAAGATCATGATGAGATCTACCCCTGAGGTTTTGATCCATGACCCTTAAATATTTTTTTGAGCATACAAAAAAGAGGATAAGAACAAGCACCTTAGGTAAATATGTTCTTTGTTTTGTTAAGGTAAATATCTATAATTTATGTTATTAGTTTTTACATCATAGTTTTTAGTATATTGCTGATCTAGAATTACCATAGAAAATAAAATTAAAATTATTTTATGTTCTTAGCTAGTCTATAATTTTACCTTAAATTCTAACAGGATTGTTTCCCCTTGGTTTTCTTGTATATGTAGAGGGAATTTTTAAATTTATATTTAGTGGGTTAAGTTATTTTTTGCAGTGACGAGACTCGACTTGGAAGGTTGGGTACGCTACATATATATTGTAAAGGCATGTGCCTATAGAGGAGGTATGGGGGATAATAGATTGTTGTTAATCAATAGATGATCATGGTTGTTGTATGATGTAATATGAAGTGGTTAACAATGTACTGGATCATTCTTAAAATCAATAGAAGAAGGTGCCATTTAAATTTTTTTATTTTTTTATTTTTTTATATGGTGATGGTGTTGCATTTTGGTACTTTATAACGATGCTAAAGAATGACATTGACTTTGCTTGATTTTTTTTCTGCCTACAAGTAGAGTAGTGGAATGTAATGGAATAGTTTTTGTTTTTCTTTTAATGTTTAATTGTAGGTTGTAGCAAGATAAATAATGACTGGGAAATCACATTTTAGGTGACATGAGTATTAGTGTTTACTACCATGTTGCACGAACACCATATTATCTTTCATTTTATCACAATGCTTTGGGTGAGATCTTCCCCTCCCATGGATCAAGTATGATAACACTTAGACTACAATGGAACCCTTATGTTAGAGACCCATGCAATCTCTAGTCTAAAATTGAACCAACAAATGGTTTTGTTGTCAAGACCATTCATTGTGCATATGGTTTTCTAGTTTTGTGATTGGTGAGTTGACCCAGGGTTACAAAGAGGATCGGTGGTTCAAAAAGGTTGATATCTTTTAGAAATAGTATGTTAAGGGAAATTAATCCCAATGGATGCATGATTATCATGATAGTAATGATATTTTTGAGGTAGAGTTTCTAGTGGTACTATTCAAGTGGCTAAAAATACTAGGAGAATACCTGCAACTAGCCTAGAAGATGAGAGAAATTTGATGGACTATCCATAACTTGGTTGTGTTGCAAAGGTTCAATCATGAAGTCACAAGAGTGGTTTACTTCTGGGTAAAAAAACTATAGAAGGGTATATCATTGATTTCACAGTTGATTTGAACCAATCATTTTTTCAAGGGTTGAGGAGCAATTCAAGACAGGAGCACACAATAAGTTAGTGAAGGAGGTTGTGACTTGGGTAAAAATGTTCCTAGAAAAAATTAATATATTCCCTTCAACCTGATAGTGATGGAAATGTAAGTCCCTACATATGGGGTCAATTGGTATGGGCATAGCAAGTTTAAGTCGATAGGGGTAGATTGGTACAATAGAGAAAGCACAAGTTCTAGAGAGGGCATAGAGAGATCTAAAAATGGATGCCATAACCAAAAAGTGGTGGTTGGGTAAGATGAAGGAGATTTGGAGAAAAGAGAAAGTGGTGAAATAAGATATGAATAGAGAAGGGAGTACAAAATCATACTTGAAGGAGTTAGAGGAGTTGTTGAAGTGAGGAGAAAAATCTAACCCATGGTTGAAGTAGAAAGGATTGGTATTGGAGAAATATATAAGGATTAGACTAGGGGAGAGAATGATAGCCAAGGAGTTGGAGGGACCAATGAGTGAGAGAATGCAAGCAATCAAAGAGATCTAGTTAGGTGGACTAGGGGTAGTGTAGCATGAGGTTGCATCAAGGGAAAATGATGACCACACTATTGGGGGGACCACGATCGTTGAGCCATAATTGAGATAAGTGATCAACAATGTGTTTCAATTATTTTACATTGGATATAGAAAAGAAACAGAAATGGTACAACCTAAGGACATTGAATCATGTTGGACACATGCAAATAAAAATAAGTGTGTAGTGCATTTATTGATTCAATCATACAAATATAAATACATTGATGTTAACATTTGATTCATATTCCAATGCATCTCTTGGACTCCCTACAACAGTCCATTTCATATTTCCTCAACCGAGTAACCCTAACCATATTATGTTTCCAACATTCCCCCCCTTAATCTGAAGGGGTGTATATGAGTCCAAGATGAGCGTTGAAATATGAAGGTGGATAACATAAGTCTGGAAGTGTGTAGCTTCCAATGACTGAATGTTCTCTCTAAATATGGTGGTTTTGGGATGACCACAAACCAAACGGATAGTAGAAGATGATGTCTTCTACTAAATGGTGGAGCTGGTTTAAGGAAGACCACAAACCAATCTGGTGGTTTAAGGATGACCACAAACTATGGAACCCTGCTCCAGGCTTAATGGTTCCCAAAACATTTCCTAAGTTAGCTAGAATTTGAAGATGGTGTCTTCTGAAAATTGGAAGTGCTCTCAATGTTGGTTTAAACATGACCATAAATTGTGATGTAGAAGAAGCTAAAACTATTCGACCAGGTGGAGATTGGAGGGAAACCACAAACCAATGTCTAACATAAGTTGTAAGTCTTCAACTAGTGGTGGTTTAAGGAAAACCACAAACCAATCATGCTCGCTTGTTACTGCTCGATTGATGGGACTTCAAAACTGGAAGCTTGATTGTCAATCATTGATGTTGTTCCCCCCTGTCTGGGACAAGGTGAGAAGACACAAAACTTTTCTCTCCGAGATGCGTCAATAGTCGAGAGTAAATTTTTTGGTATGACTGTCATATCTTCTTGACTATTGATGACCATTGCCAATAATTCATCCACCCATAGTGGTTATTTACTCTTGCAGATTTCTTACGGTTAAAAAAATTGTTTGAAGGATGATTCTTCTTTCTGCAATGCTCGCAAGGATTAAGATCGAAGCACTAATCTTCAACGTAGCCAACTCCCTAACAATGTTGGCATATTAGAATATTGTCTTGAACTGGACTAGGTGAATGTGAACCATCTTGTAGTTGTCCCACACTCTGGAAATGGATCAGTTTGGTGTAATCTAATTCTGAAAGGTGACATCCTTTTCATATCCGATACTGATTTTGTGCTTGTTGTGCCTGATTTCTTCCCAAGGTCCAATGATTGGCTTGGAAAGAGGAAGTTGAACTTTATCTACACTTTAATCTGGGGCTAGTTCACTGAGTGGCTACTGCGCTGGTTGTTGGTCTGAATCAACCTCATCTTCTTCGTCATCTTTGAATATAGGGTTTTGAACAATGACTAGTTTGGAATGTTGTCGAAGATTCTTTCGCTCAAGTGCATCGTGAAGAAGTCAAGTTTGAGTTTGCAGTAGTGATGCTTTGGCTTGTTAAAAATGCAAGCATGTTACAATGGATTGCATAGTGGTTTTGTCAATTTTCAGTAACTCTAATAGTTCCTCAACTCGACCATAGCTTAGACCTCACACGGTTTCTTGCAACTTCACCCTTTAACAATGCAACCAACAAATAGAGAGGTGTCGACCTCTACCGAAAGTGCACCCGTTTACAATGTAATTTAGATTGGAAAGATAAAATACCATACTACAGTGAACTATTTAATGAAATTGTGAATAGCTTGAAAAAAACAAAAGTTGAGAAAAAACCTTTGCAATAATACCCTAGTCATTTGTGACCAGATTTGAGCAGTGGAATCTTGATTTTCAACTAAATGCACGAAAAAATGCTGAGCTAGAAAAGATGACTTTGGACCACTATTGCTCCAAGAATATTATATACCAAGAAGCGAGTCTTTTTCTATGTCAATCTCACCAAGAGATATATGCAACAACATGAAGAGTGGAGTTATCTGATCATATTCACTAATGTTGATCAAAGATTGATTTCTCAAAGCAAGCACGAGTATCCTCTTCTCATTCCAAGGAAAAAACAACTCTACTCATGTCAATGAAGAATGTGCGAGAACTTTTTAGCTTGAATAGTGGAGTTTGTGGTCGAAACTCAAAAGAAATGTGATGGAGGATATATAGTCATCACCTTCTAGCTTAGAGGGAAATCACCATGGATG
>ML803269.1:15344-27540 GCA_009831015.1 Picea engelmannii
TCCCTATTCTAAGCCTTCTATCCAAGCCCCACTTGGCCATTCTACATTTCCAACCACTAGATCCACTAGTGTTCCCATCTCACAACTGCTTCCTTTATGCAAAGAATCTTGTCCCAACATCTTTTGGCTAAAATTATCAATATTCATAGTGTTGTAACATGCACTACTCTAGCTAAATATTAACACTACAATCTAATTAACCACTCCTCATTTCTTTGACCCCACCAATCTTGAAATACAATTCTTATTGATTGGCATTTCAACATTCTGAAATGTTTCTTTTATGACATATTTTCCAATATCTTTTGCTATCTGTGGCTTTGCTCAATTTTAAATACCTATCCTTCACTTCATTGAGTGATTCATTGTGAAGCACATCTTGGCCACTCAAGACCTCTTTGATCCAAATGGAATGATACACTCCTTCATTTGCACATGTACCATGCTTCCACTGCACACTCTGATAATAGAGGCAACTTTCTTGCTTTGGGTACTTTTGTTGTTAGATCATATCTAAAAAAATCTTTTTTTTTCTTTCATTTCTATGGTACATAGAGATGACTCATCCATTCCATTAGTCACCTCATCTCATTATATCATTTTTACTTCTCTTGCGGAAATCTTTGTAGCCTTCACTACATTTGTACTTTCAAGGCTATGGAGTTCTCCTTAACTCCTTGTGCATGCTATGACATTCCTCACCTATTAGCTTCATGCTTTATGTGAGAACCTATGTTAATTTTCATTTGCAAGCCATTCAGACTCTTTAGCAACTGAATACTAATATTTCTCTTCTCTTCCTTAGTCCTCTGTCAACCTTGCATTAGTTTCTCTACATCCCTGCACTTCCCTTTGCATCTCTTTGATACATCAACCAATTGTACAATCTTGACCTGCTTCTTGGTCCTATGGACCCTAGGATTAATATGGAATAGACCCACATAATCCTCAATTGTGGAATCTTATCCTCTTGGTAGCAATCCCATCACACTACACTCTCTGCTAGACTGCTCATCTTCTTATTAATAATGCCCTATTAATAAGTTCAACCCCTTTTTATTTTTCCAAGCTATTGCACTTCAAATGTGCCTCTATACTTATGAATACGCACTATCATGAGAATCTACTACCTTCCTTACCCAACAATCACTTATGGCACTCACCTCTATCGTATGGGAAATTTTCTCAAAATTTTGACATTATTTGGAAAAATATTCACATGGAGTGGTTGCATGGTTCATGGAATTTGATTCCACTTTTTCCTGCAACATTATGGAGAAACTTGATGCTCCATTATAAAACATATACCTTATGTCATGTTTTCTTATGGATTACCTTTCCAATTACCATACTTGTGTTTCAATCTGATTTACGAGCCAAAAGTTATGGTTTCCTAAAATTCTCATTCTTCTCAACAGTGTCCTTCAAGTCATCAGCCACCTTTCCTTCTATTTCCTTGAGAATCCTTTGGCTCAAAACTAAATTATGGGTGGATATTTGGTTTCCCTTATCTAATACCTTTCCAAATACTACTTTCTTACTTAATTTTTAGTACTTAGTAGAAAGTTATATTCCATATAATATTAACAATTTTCCCCTTTTGTGCATCTTTCTCCTGGTGTAAATATTCTCAAACACCAACTTTTTCCACTTAAAAAGGTAAATCTATTGGAAACCAAGGAAACTTTTCTAAGTTACACAGATAAGAATTCCAACATTGAATTCATAGGAACTCCCAGATTGTCAAACAGATGCTCTAGTCACAATCTGCAGCAATCTGGAAAAGACAATGTTGCTCCTTTGCACTTTCTCTTGGCTTAGTAATTGTATCCATGTTCATGCATCCCTACACCAACTCCTTTGGGATTTTGATACAAGATCAATTGGGTATGTCCATGACTACCTTTTGAATGCTATGTCAAAATCTCACTTCATCCGAGCTCTGGGATGATAGTTATGGCCCGTAGAAGTTTTGATTGTTTTACATTTTTATTCCTATATGCTACAAGTGTCTTGTCTCTCCTCCTATACATTTTATATATCTAGATTCCAAATCTGGCTCCACGGCTAACTTCCATGGTCCATAATATTTCCATATACTTCTCGTGTGCCCCAAACAAACCTCTGAGCAAGAATTTATGCCCTCCAGAAGTAAATTGGTGCCAAAAATATACCTTCTATAGATCCAACTGTAACTTTCTCATACGAGCTTCGTTTTGTGCTCGGAATAGCTTATTGGAAATATTTCTCTGAGATATTTTATTTAAGATATTGAAACTATGTTTGGTTCCTTTGATTCTTATAGTTTTGAAATTTTGAACTCATAAAAATGTTGTTTAGGGCCTCTAAATGCCTCTGCAAGTTGAAAATCTTCAAAATCCGAAAAATTGCATAGAAAATTTGATTGTTTTTACTATTATAACATTTTATTAATCTACATCATCAATCTCAAAATCAGATGAAATGTGAGCCATTGATCCACTAATCCTTTCACAAGACCTCGAATCAATACCCATCTTCGATCGCCAACTCGAAGCAATCTGGAACATTGATTTGAGCTCCATTAGTGATCAACAATCGATGTTTTCCTTTGGATGCACGCCACACTCTACCAAAATTATTGACATGACCATTATCCATCGGCCCCTTCCTTTGGAAACTGACTTGTAAGACATCACTAAGTTTTCTAACTCGACCATCAGCCATCGACGATTCCTCTGGGGTGAATGAAATGCTTTACCTATTTAGTTGACCCAATTATCATCCATCGACCATCTCTTGGATAACGTGGAAACTAAGATGACATGGCATGACACCTAGAGGATAACATGGCATGAAACATGGGTGTTGACATGGAATGACACATGGATGTTGACTTGGAATGACACATCATCATTATATTTCCCCTTATCGACAATCGACAACTTTTCTTAGATGAAACAAAGCACCTCGGCAATTCTGGCGACCCGACCATCGACCATCGGCAATTTCTGTTGGCAAACAAAATGCTTCACCAAACTTTTTGATCCGACCACTGGTCTACTCCACCTTTCAAACTACCAAAAATGAATCTCGATTGTCAATTTGATCCATTTTCCAAACTGCCGAAAATAAATATCGATCGTCGATTTGATCCATTTTCCAACCTACCGAAAATGAATCTTGACCGTTGATCTGATCCACTTTCCCAAATTGTCGAAAACTTATAAGTTATTAAATCAATTTATAATGAATCTATATCATTGATCTCGAAATCAAATGCAATCTCAGCCATCCATCCATCAAACTTCGCCCAATTCTTCAGTGGACATTAAAACATGAATTTTGATCCATCAAACGTGATCTCAGCCATCGATTACCAAACACAAAAAAATTATCACTGACCATAGCTTACAGGCTCACCGGCCTCATATCACATAGGCACCCTGGCCTAAATAACCACATATATAAGGAACTTTGGCCCAAAACATCCTGGCTCACCAACCTATATGAACAGGTATACATTTGTATATACAGTTACCACTTGGGAGTTTTACATTTCCTTCCCCCTTATTTTATGCATTGTCCTGAATGCATTATATACAATGTTAATTCCCAAAAATTCTTCAAAAATAGGCAGTTACTCTTACCGCATGATGTCCTCGTTCTCCCATGTAGCATCCTAAGGATTTTAATTGGTCCACTAGACCTTTACCGGTCATGTTGCTTGATTCTGAAGCAGCTTGAATTTCCTTTCCATTATGCACATAGGATGAACTCAGAAGTCGCCTTCTAGATCCACCTGAATCATAGTCCAATCAATTACATTATTAGCATCATGCACATATTTCTTAAGCAATGACACATGGAAAACATTATGCACATGCATAGATGCAGGCAACGCTTTCATATATGCAACAGGTCCAATCCTCTCTAGGATTTCAAATGGCCCACAATTACGAGCTGCCAACTTTGAGAAGTTCCCCAACTTCGGTGAACTTCTCTTGGCCTTACTTTCAAAAACACATGGTTACCCAGTTTAAATTCTCGATGTATTTTGTCTTTATCATCATAGCTTTTTTTCCTATCCTAAGCATCCTTCAAGTTTTGCTTAATCTTGGTCATTTTCTCCTCCATTTCCTTGAGCAACTTAGGCCAAACCACTGCTCTATTTGTTGGGTTATCCTAGTTCACTGACATGTTGCACTTTCTACCATAAAGAACTTCAAAAGTAATCATCTTTAACAATTATTAATATCCATTGTTGTATGCAAATTCCACCAAATGGAGGTAGTCTTCCCACGTTGAAGGCTTGTCCATCACATACATCCTCGGCGTATCTTCAATCAGTTGATTGATTCTCTCAGTCTTCCCATCTATCTCTGGGTGATATGTTGTACTAAAGTTTAGATTTTGCCCAAATCCCTTGAATAAACCTTTCCAAAATTTTAATGTGAACTCTGAATCTCTGTCAGACACAATTTCCTTAGGCACACCATGAATCCTAGCAATTTCTCTCATGTAGATGTATGCAATGTTTGTTTCCTTATGTGTCAACTTCACTAGAAAATAATGATCTGTCTTTGTTAACTTATCCACCACCACCATGATGGAATCATGTTGCTTCATTGTCCTGGGAAACTTGGTGATAAAATCCATTATCATCACTTCCCTTTTCCACTCAGGGATGGCCAATGGTTGTAGCAATCCAATTGGATATCCATGCTCAACTTTTACTTCCTGACACTCCATGCACTTTGATATATATCCATCTACATCCTTCTTCATACCTGGAAAAAAATATTAGCTTCTAACAACTGCAATAGTATTTTGATAACCTAGGTGCCCATCATAAGGCACATTGTGCATTTCTCTCAGCACAATACTTTTTAGCTCTTATGCATTAGGAACATACACTTTTCCCTTATACTTGAGGATTCCATCCTCTTCCAATGCATAATCTTAAAACTTAGGCTGAAATTTACCATGTTGTAATGCCTCCTTTGCTTCCACATATTGTTGATATGATTTTGCAGCTTCTATAATTTTGTCCTTTAAATTGGAAACGGACATGTTACGGATGAATCATGTGTCTCATGCACCCTCCTATTGAGTGCATCAACCACTCTATTCTCCTCGCCTTTGATATTCTTAATATCAAAGTCATACTCACTAAGGAATTCCAATCATATTGCATGTCTCACATTTGAAGTTGATTGTTCAAATAAATACTTTAGACCACTGTGGTTTGTCTGCAATTCGAATTTCCTATCCACGAGGTAGTGCCTCCACATATTAAACACGTGAATAATGGATGACAGCTCTAAATCATGTGTGGCATAGTTCCTTTCATGATCCTTGATTTTTCTGGACTCGTAGCAAACCACATGACCATTCTCAGTAAGGACACCGCCCGGTCCTTCTTTACAAGCATCAGTGCAAACCACAAAGTCTTCAATTGGATCAGAAATATTCATTATTGGTGAACTTGTTGACAATTCTTCCAAATGAGAAAACCTTCTTCACATTCCTAATCCCATTCAAACTTCACACCCTTCTTCTGCAAATAAGTTATATGATGTGAAATATTTGAGAACCCTTTAATAAATCTCCTATAGTAGCCTACAAGTCCCGTGAATGGCCTAACTTCTATGGCATTCCTTGTGGTTGGCCTCTCTCTGATTACCTTGATATTATCTGGGTCCATTGTTATGCTCTCCTCTAAGATAATGTGACCCAAATAATGGATATGTTTCTGATAAAATGAACACTTGCTCAACTTCCTTAAGTATTTTATGGATCATTTAAGTATTTTCTGAAAATACCATTCATCAAACACATGAATACAACTAGTGCATTTGACAACCCAAATGGTACCAATACTAACTCATAATGGCTATACCTTGTTCTAAAGGTTGTATGTTGATATCTTCCTCCTTAATCCTTACCTGATGGTATCCTGGCCTAAGGTCAATCTTGGAAAATATCTTGGCATATTTCAGTTGATCAAAAAAATATCATCTATCATTGGCAAAGGATACTTGTTCTTCACAGTTACCTTATTCAGCTACCTGAAATCAATGCATAGTCGTAAGGTTCCATCCTTATTCTTTACAAAAAGTACTGGAGCACCCCAAGGTGAAACACTAGGGTGTATGTACCCCTTCTTCAACAACTCTTCAAGCTACATTTGTAGTTCCTTACACTCTAGCATGCTCATCCCGTAAGGTGTCTTGGATACTGGAGTTGCTCTAGGCATTAAGTTAATGGAGTAATCTATATCCCTCTTAGGTGGAAAATCTAGTATTTCTCTAAAGACATTTTCAAACTCACTCAAGACTGCAAAATATTTCAGATTGGTCACCTTATCCTTTGTTGTGTCTTCCATGTGAACTACATAAATTCGGCATCCCTTCCTAACACTTCTTTTCAGTTTCCTAGCTGAAATTTCTCCGACTGTCGCTGCTTTTGGAATGCCCTAAATTGATCTCAAGTTTTCTTATTCATCAAGACAAGTGGATGCCTTTTTGTAGCAGTCTAGGACAGCATGATTCTTGTCCAGCCAATCCATACCAATAAAGAAATCATAAGAACATAATGGTTTGATGTTTAAATACGATTTTGTGCTAAGTACATTCATGTCCAATGAACAGTCCTTAACTAGTTCATTGATTCTTCTTTTAGCTCCTGTAGCTAGATGAAATAACCATGATTTCCCATGCTTTCTTCTTTGCAAATGAAATCTCTCAACCAGCTTCGGATCTATGTAACTATGACTAGCTCCTGGATAATTTAAAATGGTTATGGGTTGATTGTTAATCTTAACTTCAACTTCAATCATATGAGACTAAAATTCAAATTGCATGTTGTCCAAGGCTACATAAATCCTTGGCATACTTCTACCCATGTCCTCCACTATACCATCCTCCTGAATGTTGTGCATAATCCTCCTTTCTCCTCTATGAGGGAAATATTTGTACATGTGATCGCCCTCACATCCCCAAAATTTAATGGGTTCTTTTCTTGGCCTTTTCCCAAAAGTCTCTCACATCTTGGACTCATTATGTGTTATGTGTCCTTGGAAATTATTTTTGAGGAAAGGTGGCTTGAACCCTTTTCTTCTTTGTTCCATATTTCCTTTCTTCTTATCAACACAAGCTCTTTGAAAGGTTAATCCTCCTTTATGCTAGCCATAAAGGCACTTGGCTCTCCTTATTACTTCCTCCAATGTTATGGGCTCGTCGTATTGTATATTGAAGGTATCCCACTCAAAAACCTTTGTATATTGACTTGTTTATCCTTGATGAAGTCAACATACATCAACAATTTTAGAAATATCCTCTCATGGTCATCCATAGGCATGCTCCCAAGCTTGAGTTCAAATAACTACATCTTCATGTCATAATATCGTTGGGACAAGTATTTATTCTGAAAATACTTTATGAACTACCTCCAAGTGATATTCTTCTCATCAATGTGCTTGGCTTGCATGAGATGGTCCCACCACATTGATGTTTTTCCTTTTAGCTGGTAAATTGCAATTATGGCATCTGCATATGATGAATAATTATGTAATTAGAAATACTTCCTTGTACCTAGAAACCATGTCTCTGCATCTTCATCCTTCTTATGCTCACAATCAAAAGTAGAAGGTTTGGTCTTTCTTTGTTCCCCTTGTAGTTCATACACTCCAGTCCTCCTCTTATGTTATCTGAAAGGAGGAAAACTTGGAATGCTCCCTGATTTTGTAGCTAAGTGTCTTGGTGAGCGATGTTGATGTCTACCAACACTACTAGATTCTTCTCTTCTAGCATGAAACCTTTAATCCTCTACCTTCCTTGAATTTTCTTCCTTATCTATCTTCTTATGTAAATTTTCCAAGCTCTGTAACAACTTGGTGTTGATGTTGTTTTGTTGCTCTTGAAACTTCATAAGATTCTCATTATCAACTTTGTATCTCATCACATCTCTTTGCAGACTCTTTATGATCTCCATAAGATCAATACTTTATGTTATTACTTCTTTGTGCCCATTGGATTCAGTTTCAGCATTTCCCAAGCTGAAATTCAACCCCCTAACTCTGTCCTCGTGAGTATCCTCTATCTCACTAATCTTCATATTAAACTTTTCTTCCTATAACTTAAGTCTGCACAATGTGTAACCGACAGAAACATCTATTAGATTAGGCATAAATACAAATCTAGGAAAATTCACACCCCATTTCCAATCCTTGAAGGCCCCCAAAAATATTACTTTTGACTTGCTGAAGAAATATGTTACCCATCTCTGAAATCTAGGTGAACATATTGATTCTTCTCTTCCTTATATTTCCATTGACTATTCATTTGCTCAATTTTGAGCTCTAAGCAGAAAGTTATGGTTGTATGAAGTTTCTGCTCTTTCCCTGGACTTAGGAAAAAAAATTCAAAAATTTGTCACAGTCTTGCTACCCTACTAACGTGGCATGACACGTGTCATACAATATTGTAGTTGAGTCCACATGTCCTGCTCCACGACTTCCCTATTATCTCCTTGGTCACCTAGTCTTGCCTCATCATCCTCCGGACCTTCTTCTCTTTCTTCCTTCTTTCTTTCCTCTCTCTTCCTTTCCTTTGTTGTGCCCACATGTTCTTGTATTTTACTACCACGTGAACCTATCCACACTTGATAGCTGACTTGACATGTTGCTAATTGTCAGATGCAGGTCATCGAGATTTCAAGGCCAACAAGACTATCATTATTTCTTTATCGTAAAATTCCCATCAGAATGTCACAAGCCATGCTCATGGTTCCTCCCATATCTTGTATCCCACAAGACTATCGAGCTTGCGTTATTGGGATTTTCCTATCAATATGACCACTTGGCATGCATACAAATTCTTCCCGAAGTCTGTAGTTTGTGAAGCAATCCAACTTCCTATGTTGGAATCTCCTTCCCGCAACACTATCAATATTTCCTTTATGGTTTCACTCCATCGGAATGCACAGTTAACATGACCTCAAGGTTTCTCCAAAGTCTGCAACCCACATGGATATCAAACTCACTCTATCAAGCTCACCCTTCAAAAAATCATCCTAAGAAAATTCCTCTTGCAAACAACCTCCCGCAAACCTATCAGACTCTTTTTATTAGGCTTGCACCATCGAGATGTCAACTTGAATTATACACTAATCTTTCTGCAACCTAAAACCTGCAAAGCTATCGGGTTCATTCCTTCGATTCACTTCCTCATAAATACTTCTTGATCGTTGATCTCCAATGGATGGTCGAGATAAAATCTTGACAGATGATGAATGGTCAATATTTATTCTTGGAATTTGGTTTATCCCTTTTGACCCTTACCATTAGCAACTACGGATCCCACATGTACTTGATTGCCACTTGGAAATATCTGATTCACTTCCCTTGTTGACATGTTTCCTAACATGGCATGTCGATTGGACATGTTGACTCATTAAGATGACATGGCATTCCAACACCCTTCCCTAACGTGTCATCTAACGTGGCATCTGACTCAACATGTGGACATGTCATTTGACATGGCCTCTGACTCAGAACAATGACATATCATTCTTTTCCACAGCTAGCTCTTCCAAGAAAACATGTTTGTCTGATAGATCATATGGTGGGTAGCCGCCCCGATCAACAATCCATATCACCGTGGGTCTTGAAATTGCACGACCTTTAACCCGTTATTTCATCCTGACAGATCTAATGGCTAAGATCTGTTTGATCCAATATCTCATAATCATTTCAGGTTCAAAGGTGCTCGATAGTTATCTTGGTTGGACTTATCTCTTTGGAATTTAAAATTACCTTGTCTCGTGTTTTTCTTGAAAATATGAACCCTGATGGGTGGTCAGGAATTATTCCCGAAACGATGGATGGTCCTCGTTCTCTCGGACTTGCATCGTCGGGCTTCTCCCTTCAAAATGACATTTTTTGCACCTTAGGATTCATCCACAACCTAAATTTTGATGGAATTCCAAGATCAACTCCCGATGTGATGGATGATCTTCGTCCTCTTGGGCTTGTTCCATCGATATTTTTCCTTCAAAATGCATAACTTTCCAAGCTTATTGTTTTCCCCGAAGTCTAAAGCTTGCAACATTGTCAGGTTCCCATATCAAAGATCCACCCTCATGGTTCCATTAACCTGTCTTCGATCTCAGGGTATGACGCGCCAACACATAATTTTCAATGTCCACACCCACTCGATTGCCACCTATCCTCTAATTTCCACCTATCACCCCCATGTCATCAATAAGAAGGATCCCTAAATTTTCCATAATTTCAAATTTTCCAAATTTCCCAAAAATTTGTAAAATTTAAAATTCTTCTCCTCGACCGCCATGGAATATTTGTAAGTTAGGTTCTCATGGCCAAATTAGGCCCTATGCAGTCAATTGGACCCCTGCACCAGCAAATTCACAATCATGTGTCAATTTTCCCACTGATTTCGACTTCAAAAATTGGGATTTTTGCCCAATTACGCCCAATTCACCAGGAATGCTCTGAGAACTCTTCAATTTCGGCCTAGTTCTCGACCCATACAACCCAAGTGTTGTAACCTTCACTCTGATACCATAGTGTAACGTCCTCAATGTCCATGCTAAGGCACACTACCAAAAACATTGTTCTATGATACCATAATGCAACGTCCTCAAGTCCCCACCTAAGCTACACTACACAAAATTTATCTTTGATACCATCATTAACTCTTCCCAGATTGGCTTTGTAATACTCTTGTACAATCTAGGCTACACAATTTACAATTATGTATCCCAGTAAGCAAACTGAAACCATGCCATCTCCATGTCTAGGCATAATAAAACATGTTAAGCATTCATCAATGCATTGTCCAAACAATTCATTAAACACAGTGGAAATTAACATATTATACACAAAAAGGAAAAACACAAATATGGCACCCAGTCGTAGACACTTTTGTTCAACACTTTCAACGGGAGGACACCCCCAAGCTAGGGTTATGACTCCACCAGGGCAAAGGCACTCGCATCATTACCAACTAAGGTTTAATGGCACACAGCTCAAGGCAAGGCCAATGGAACCAACTCTAGCAGTAGTTCCACCTCACAACCTCTCATTTTCCTCATCACGTCCCACCTAGGTAAGTGTACCCCTTCACTGCTCAACATTCCTTCAGTTGTACCACTTCCCTTAAAGGTCTTCAACAATATGTCATCCAGGAAATCACATAGATATGTGGCACTTGGAACACATGATTGATCTCAATTATTTACAAGCACCCACAAGGCCATACTACAAGGAAAATTATCCCAACAATTCCCCTCTCAAGGAAAAATGCTCTACATGTCTGAAAACCTCCTTCTTCAAACCCAAACCACCAAGGATTTATAGGGTTTTAGTCACAATAAATTTCAACTCCACTCTTTTCTCTAGTTCAACTCACCAATAGGGAACTTCCCTTATAGTAGGAGCCTTACCTTGAAGTGAAGATGGAGACCAGAGATGAGCAAAAGAGGATATCTAGGCCCCTCTAGCACAGTACCCTATCTCATACCAGCATTAGTTCTAATGGTTAACCAAGATCCCCAAAACACATTAAGCCAGAAGCTTAAGTAAGCATGAAAATAGCATGACAAGTGATACAAGAGTAACCACTTCCTCTCTCTTGGGAACTCATCCTACCTCTAAGGACTTAGGATAAAACCAACATGACATCAAATTTAGCTTGGACTTTCTTTAGGAATATTTTATTATATTACTTGGCTTATCCCCCTAGTTGAAGCCCCTTTGATCAGTCCCTTAGCACCCTTTCCCTCCGGTGGAGTCTTATCCCCCCATTCTCTTTTCATCCTGAGGTCTCTAGAAGTGATGAATTTTATTAATTATGATAGTGTTATTACAAAATAGAAAACCTGGCTCATCGACCACATCTTACAGAATAACTGGCCTCATATCACACATGCACCCTGGCCTAACCATCCACACATACAAGGCACTTTGGCCAAAAACTATTGGTTGTGGAGCCTGATTGTCTTCCTGATTCAGAGGTCTTTTACTTTTAGCCGTGTTTATACCCCATGAAGTATTTACACCCAAGAAGTATGTACACTCTTCCATGTGGGGGAGTGCAGAGGGGGGGTACCCCCTCTGCGAGGTCTGGGGGGGCTATCCCCCCGGCTGGGGGGTCTGGGAGCAAGTGGGCCCCCAGCAGGGGTTCAGGGGCAG
>ML803269.1:27922-47828 GCA_009831015.1 Picea engelmannii
CGGGTTTTGTTGTAGGTTGTATCCCTTCATATGCTGGATAATAATAAAGGAAGGACCTAGCAATTTCTCTAGTGGACGTAGCCCACACTGGGTGAACCATGTAAATCTGTGTCTCTATTGTATTGTATATCTTATGTGTTTTGTTTATGCATTTGTTTTATTTTATTACTCCACAGTCCTGTCTTTCTAACAAAAACATCATGGCTCACCAACCTATATGAACATATATACATTCATATATACAGTTACCACTTGGGGGTATTATAGGCTAAGACACTTGAAGCCGAGGAGTCGAGCGAGCTCCCTTCACTGCAATCTTGGTGAGCCCCTTGGAGATAGAATCTCTAGCGGATTCCAGATATGCTAAGTGACGTAAAACGCAAAAATAAATCTCTTGAATGAAATGCCAATGGTCGGATGATGAGTGGAGGAGTTTAGGGTTTCCTTGATGTGTGGATACATTTCTCAACAAATATTTAATCTTGGTTACTCAATAGATATTCTTGTGTTGGGTTGTTATATTCTTTGCAGTGAAAGTCTAGTAGAGGTGGATTGACTAACAATGGCAGTGATAGTCGAAGTTGAAGATATCGACAGCAAGTCAAAGGTCGAGGTGGTTCGATAGGGTAAATTCGAAGTTAAAGACAATGATAGCAAGTCAAAGTTTGAGGTGGTTCGACTGGGTAAAGTCGAATTCAAAGACATCGATACAAAGTCGAAGGTCAAGGTGGTTCGACCGGGTAAATTCGAAGTCGAAGATATAGAATACAAGTCAAAGAGGTCAACCGACAAGAGGTTGACAGGAGGGCGCATGGAAAATGAATGAAGGTCGACTAGTATTCGATTGGTAATCCAACTTGGTAGTCGACTGTAATATAATCCTGAGGTTCGTGGGATTTGTAGCCAATGATCTAAGTGGATCTGTGACCATTTTTGGGCACCTTTATTTAAAGTTTTTCCTACTGTAAATCCTATAAAGAAGGCATGTTGTCATGTTATAAAGGATAATCAAGAATCATAGAATAGATAATCTTTAGAGGTTGTTGGTCATGCAGATGTAAACCAAATTGGCTACATGGTTGTTCTTGTGTAAAGAAACAATGTATGATGTTTATTGTGCCTTACGTGTAGACCAAGGTTAGGCACGTAACCTTTTATTCTGAATGAATAAGACAACAAGAGAGCAAAATACTTAAGGAATGTTTGTTTTCCCGTTTGGGTTTCTAGGGAAAAATCTTTGTGTATTGTGTGTTTGCTTTGTCATTTAATTTCTTGATTAAATCTTTCTTCCTCTCTGCTTCTATGTTTAGTGTGGAATTGTTCCTCATTTCCTAACATGTGGTATTATAGCTTGGTCTAAAAACCTTGGATCTGAGCTAAACCCTAGGTTCAGTAAGAGTCGTAAGTCAGAAATCATTGAAGATTATGCTTAAAGAATGGTGAGCAGCTCGAGAATAGAGATCGAAAAATTCAATGGCCATATTTTTTAGATTTGGAAGCTTAAAATTGAAGATCTCCTTGTAGATAGAGAACAATGGGCAGAATTATGTCCGTGTACCATTCTGAAAGGTATGCCAATGGAAGAATGGGGGAAACTAGAGAGAAGAGAAAGGAGTACGATTTGACTTTGTCTTGCAGATTCGATACTGTTGAATGTCTCAAGTGAATATTCAGCCAAGAAACTGTGGGACAAGTTGGGAATCTTGTACCAATTGAAATCCCTGGTAAATAAGTTGTTTCTCAGAAATAAATTGTATCTTTTGAGGATGAGTGAGGGAAGTTCAGTGACTGGGCATTTAAGTACGTTCAATACCATTATAATCCAATTCTATTCTATGGATATTAAAATCATTGAGGAGGAGAAATGTGTTATCCTATTATGTTCTTTGTTAGACTCTTGGGATAGCTTAGTCATGGCTATAGGGAGTAATTCAACCACATTAGAATTAGAAGGCGTGGTTGCATCTCTACTATCAGAAGAAATGAGAAGGAATAACATGGAAGGATCGACCAAAGATGCATTAGTGGTGAGAGGTCGACCGGTTGACAGAGATAAAGGAAAATTCTCCGATAGAAAGTCTAAGTCGAAGGGTAGATCTAAATCCCATGTTCAATCGATGAGAAGATGTTGGAAATGTGATAAAGTTGGGAATTACAAAATGGACTGCAAGTTGAAGGTAATGGAAGTCAATACATGATCTGATGAGAAGTAGTCAAGTGAGAGAAGGATGACTCCAGATAAGGGAGGCAATGTGTACCTGGATTCGACCAGTACACAGTCGGATCAAAATGTTTGGTTGATCAACTCAGGAGCATCCTATCATATGACAACAAATAGAGAATGTTTCTATGAATAGAATGATATGAAGGGGGAGATTTGTTCTTGGTGGACAACTTGACAACCAAAATTGTCAGACGAGGAAGAGTTTGATTGACACTGCAGGATGGGAGGAGTAGAACCCTTCAAGGTCTGCTACACATTGCAAGTTTGGAAAGAAACCTGATATTTGTCAGCAAGATGAGTGATGCAGGGGTACACACTCTATTTCAGAAGGATACATGCAAGATGGTCATAGGTGTGATGATATTAATGAAAGGAGTTCAGATTGGAACCCTATAGAAGTTATTAGGGAATGTTGACTCGACTAGATGCAACATAATCGTTGTTCATGAAATTGACTAGACTTCGACTCAACTTGGGCTGATTCAATTCAAACTAACTCGAAAAGTCATCGTAAAGTCGACCCGACCATGTTATGGCATGAGAGGATGGGACATATTAGAGAAAAATGACTTCAAGATATGCATAACAAAGGTATGGTTGAAGATTTTCCTGAATGTAATTTAGAAGTCGACTTTTGTGAACATTGTATATATGGTAAACAAAGTGTGTGAGGTTCCCATCTAGAGCGAAAAAGGAAAAGGGGATTCTAGAACTGGTTCATAGTGATGTGTTTGGCCCTGTTTCAGTGCCTTCACTTGATGGATCCATGTATTATGTCTCCTTCATAGATKATTTTTCCAGCAAGACATGGATATATTTCTTGAGGAAGAAAAMATAGGTTTTCAAGAAATTCAAAGAGTTTAAATCTCTTGTAGAAAACTAGACAGATAAGAAGATTAAGATGTTGAGAACTGACAATGGTGGTGAATTCTGTGGAAAGGAATTTGATCAGTTCTGCAAGAAATTTGGAATATCRCACCAAAATACCACACCATRTACCCCACAACAAAATGGAGTTGTTGAGAGAATGAACAGAACATTGATGGACAATGCAAGGAGCATGCTCAGTGGTGTTGGGATTGCACAAGAATTATGGGCAGAGGCAGTCGACACTGCAAAATATCTAGTGAACATGTCTCCTTCGTCGGTGCTAGTCGACACTACTCCACATCGGATATGGTCTGGTAAGAATCCTTCGATTTCATATCTCAAATTATTTGGTTGTGATGCATTTGTGCATGTTCCCAAGGAAAAGAGGAGCAAGATGGAAAAGAAGGAATTCAAGTGTATTTTCATTGGATACAAAGAAGGAATGAAAGGATATAATATCTAGGATCCTACATCAAGGAAAATAGTGTACAGTCAAGATGTGGTCTTCATAGAAGTCGAAAGTAATGCCAAGCTTGAATAAATGGTTCAAACAAGGAACAATCTAGAGAAGGTGTGGTTTGAACTGGGGAATGAAGAAGTTGATACAGATGAGTCAACTGAATCAGATGAAGAGGTGGACCAACTGACTCTAGTTGTAAGGAAGTCAAAATGAGTAAGAAAACCAGTCGAAATGTATATTCCTCCTGGCTTCCATTCCGCAATTGTGTTAACTGACACCGACAAGGATCCCAAGTCGGTCGGGGAGGCAGTCGAATCAGTAGAGGGAAGACTATGGAAGGACGACGTGGTCGAAGAAATGGAATCCTTACATAAGAATGAGACAAGGGAGTTAGTCAAATTACCTAATGGAAGAAATCCCATTGGTAGAAAGTGGGCATTCAATAAGAAAATGAACATCGTAGGTCAAGACTAGAAATTCAAAGCTTGAATGGTAGCGAAAGGATATTCTCAAGTCGAAGGAGTCAACTTCGGTGATATTTTTTCCCCTATTTCAAAATCAAATTCCATTAGAGTACTAATTTCTCTGGCTACAACATTTGATATGGAAATAAAACAAATGGATGTGAAGACATCATTCCTACATGGGGACCTAGAAGAAGAAATCTACATGAAACAGCCTGAAGGATTTGTAGTAAAGGGAAGGAAAGATTTGGTGTGAAAACTGGAAATATCACTTTATGTTCAAAAGAAATCACCAAGGATGTGGTACCAAAAGTTCAACACATACATTCTTAGTTTGGGATTTGTGAGAAGCAAAATTTATCACTACATATATTCCAAAGAAGAAGGTGGGTGTTTCATATATGTAGCCTTGTATGTCGATGACATGTTGTTGATTGGAAACAACATGAATGCAATAAAGGAGGTGAAGAAGCAGTTATCCTCCAAGTTCAACATGAAATATCTCGGTGCAACGAACTTCATTCTGGAAATGGAGATCAAGAAAGATCGAGCATCCAAAAAGATATGGTTGAACTAGAAGAAGTACATTGAAATTAGGTGCCAATTCCTATGGGAAAAAGGCTAACTGTTGAACAGTGTCCAAGGACACAGGAGTAAATAGAGGACATGGCATGTGTTCCCTATGCAAGTGTTGTTGGTAGTATAATGTATGTGATGGTTTGCACTCGACCATACATTTCCCATGCAATGGGAGTGTTGAGTAGATACATGTCGACACCAGGGAAGGAGCATTGGACAGTTGTGAAGAGGGTATTCAGGTATTTGTGTGACACCAAAGACTATGTTATATGCTACCAAGGAAAAAATGGAGGTGACATTGAAGTAAATGTACATGGATTTTTCGATGCCAACTGGGGTGGAGATATGGATCGATGAAGGTCAACCAATGGATATGTGTTCAATATGTTCGGTGGAGAAATCAACTAGATGAGTAAGCAACAGGAGGTCATCTCATTGTCAACAACAGAAGCTTAATACATGGAAGCCACTCATTGAAGTAAATATCTATGAATTGGGTGTTCGAGAATCAGGTTTGAGCAAAGATCTATGAAGATAAGTTGTGATAGTCAAAGCGTAATATTTCTGGAAAAGAACCCAGCTTATCATTATAATACTAAGCACATTGATGTACAATACCATTTCGTGAGAGACATGGTGGAAAGAAACAAGGTGTTGCTGGAGAAACTAGACACGTTGGAAAACATAGCAGACTCTTTGACCAAGTCTATGAGTGTTGTGAACTTCTATTGGTGCAGAGAAGCAATGGGAATTTTCGCCTTGGTTCTTTGAACGAGAGTTCAGAGATCTCTCAGTTTTAGCAAAGAAAACAACAAGTGGGAGAATGTTGGGTTGTTATATTTTTTGCAGTGAAATTCTAGTCGAGGTGGATCAACTGATAATGACAGTGACAGTCGAAGTCGAAGAGATTGACAGCAAGTCGAAGGTCGAGGTGGTTTGACTATGTAAAATTGAATTCAAATACATCGACAGCAGGTCGAAGTTCAAGGTGGTTTGATTGGGTAAAGTTGAATTCGAATATATCGACAACAAGTTGAAGAGGTAAACCGACAAGAGGTCAACAGGAGAGTGCATGGCAACCGACTAAAGACCGAATGAAGGCTGACTAGTAGTTTACTAGTAATCTGACTTGGTAGTCGACTGTAACAGAATACTGAGATTCACAGGATTTGTAGCCAATGATATGCGTGGATATGTAACCATTTTTGGGCGCATTTATTTAGGGTTTTTCCTATTGTAAATCCTATAAAGGAGGTGTGTTGTAATGTTGTAAAGGATAATCAAGAATCGTAGAATAGCTAATATTTAGAGGTTGTTGGTCATGCAGATGTAAGCCGAATTGGCTACATGGTTGTTCTTGTGTAAATAAAGAAGGTATGATTTCGATTGTGTCTTAGGTGTAGACCAAGGTTCGGCATGTAACCTTTTATTCTGAATGAATAAGACAACAAGAGAGAAAAACACTCAAGGAATGTTAGTTTTCCCGTTTGGGTTTCCAGGGTAAAATCTCTATGTATTGTGTGTTTGTTTTCTCATTTAATTTCTTGATTAAATATTTCTTCCTCTCTTCTTCTAGGTTTAGTGTGGATGTGTTCCTCATTTCCTAACATCCTAAACACCTAAAACGAGTAGAGATTGTTCGAGTAGAGATTCTTACTCGTTCCTTAGTTAATGTAATTGGAGGTGTTGCATCTCTTTCCATTATTTATGTCTTCCATCTTAGTAGAAACAAATGGATTTATCAAAAACAAATCGTTCATTATTGAGTTTGTTAGGAAATATACATCCACACTAAACCTAGTAGGATAAGAGAAGACAGATTTAAACAATAAAGTGAATGACAAGCATAGTACAGAGAGATTTTACCCCGGAAACTCAAACAGAAAAACCAACATTCCTTAAGAATATTGCTCTCTTGTTGTCTTATTCATTCAAAATAAAGAGGTACGTGACTAAAATTGGTCTACACATAAGACACAATTGTCATCATACTCTCTTGATTTACACAAGAACAATTCTGTAGCCAGTTTTTCTTACATCTACATGACCAATAACCTTCTACTAAATATTATCATGAACATTCAAATATTGATCAACTTAATAAAATTAGAATGTGCCTTATTTGTAGGCTTTACAATATGTAAAAACCTAAATCATGGTGCCCAAAAGCAGATATAGATATGTGGCAGATAATTGGCTGCAAATCCCATTAATCTCGAGGTTTTGTTACAGTTGACTTCAATTGGATTACTAGTCGAATACCAGTCGTTCTTTCGTCAGTTTCTACTCAACCTCTTGGCAACCTCTTGTCAGCTAACCTTTTGACTTGCCCATCGATCACTTCGACTTCAAATTTCCTGGTTGATCACTTTGACCTTCAACTTAATTATCAACTTAACTTAAACCATGGCTTGATCCTTCACCCAATTGATCCACCTCGACTAGAAAGTTAAATGATTGTTCTATCACTGCAAAGAATATAACAACCCAACATTCTCCCACTTGTTGTCTTCTTTTCTAATACAGGAGAACGTGAACATATGTTCATTGACCCAGGAAAACAATGCCCATTGCTTCTCAACTAGCCAAGAGAACTTCACATCACTCACAAACTTGGTCAAAGAGTCTGCACTGTTTTCCAACGTGTCTACTTTATCTAGCAGCACCTTGTTTCTTTCCACCATGTCTCTCACAAAATGGTATTGTACATCAACATGCTTCATCCTGGAATGATAATTCGAGTTCTTTGCCAGGAATATTGCACTTTTACTGTCGCATCTTATCTTCATTTCTCTCTACTCAAACCCGATCCATGAACACAGTTGATACAACCATACTACTTATTTGCTTCCATGAGTGGCTACCATGTATTCAGCTTCTATTTTTAACAAAGCTACAACCGCGTGTCGCTTACTCATCCAGTTGATTTATCCACCAAACATCTTAAACACATAACCATGGGTCAACCTTCGTTGATCTAGATCTCCAACCTAGTCAACATTGACAAAGCCATGTACATCTACTTCACTATCAACTTTAGGTATCCTTGGTATCATATAGCATAATATTTTGTGCCACAAAAATACCTAAACACTCTCTTGACAGTTGTGTAGTGCTCTTTCCTAGGTGTCGACGTGTATCTTCTCAATACTCCCACTGCATGACTACCAACATCACTTGCATAGGTAACACATGCCATGTCCTCTATTTCTTAATGTGTCTTTGGACACTATTCATAATTTAGCTTTTCTCCCATGAGAATTGGCACCTTGATCGGTTTGTAACCATGCATGTTGAAATGATTCAAGATTGTTTCAATGTATTTCCTCTAGTTCAACCAAAACTTTCTAACTACCTGATCTCTCTTGATATCCATTCCTAGAATGAAGTTCACTGCACCAAGATCCTTCATGTCGAACTTGGAGGATAGTTGTTTCTTCACCTTCTTTATTGCACCCATGTTGTTTCTGGCCACCAACATGTTGTCGACATACAATGCTACATATATGAAATTACCACCTTCTTCCTTAGAATATACACAGTGATTAGTCTTACTTATCACAAATCCAAAACTAAGGGTGTAGGTGTCCAACTTCTAGTACCACATCCTTGGTGATTGCTTTAGACCATAAATAGACCTCTTCAATTTGCACACTAGCTTTTTCTTTCCCTTTACTGCAAATCCTTCAGGTTGTTTCGGGTATATTTCTTCTTCCAGGTCCCCATGTAGGAGCGTTGTCTTTACATCCATTTGCTCTATTTCAAGATCAAATGTTTCAGCCAGATACATTATTACTCTAATGAAAGTTAATTGTACAACAGGGGAAAAAATCTCACTGAATTCCACTCCTTAGAATTGGGAATATCCTTTCGCTACCAGTTGAGCTTTGAATATTTCAACTTGACCTATTGCATTCAAATTTTTATTGAACACCCACTTACTACCAATAGGTCTTCTTCCACTAGGTAACTCAACCAAATACCATGTCTCATTCTCGTGAAAGGATTCCATTTCTTCGATCATGGAATCCTTCCAGAGATTACCCTTTTTCGAGTCGACTACTTCCATGACTGACTTGGGCTCCTTGTAAGTGGCACATAACACAAATGCAGAACAAAAATCGAATGGACTATACCTTTGAATTGGTTTTCTTACTCGCTCAAACCTCCTTACAATCAGAGTCGTCTATTCCACCTCTTCATCTTATTCACTTGACTCATCTGAATCATTTCCTTTGTTCCTTAGTTCAAACCTCATCTTCTCTAGATCATTCTCTGTTTGAACCTCTTCAGACTCATAATTTCCTATGACTTCCCTGAAGACCACATATTGACTATACACTATTTTCCTTGATGCAAGATCCTAGAGCTTATATCCTTTCATTACATCCTTGTACCCAATGAAAATACACTTGATTGCCTTCTTACCTAGATTTCTCCTCTTTTCCTTGGGAACATGCACAAATGCATCATAGACAAATACTTTGAGATGTGAAAGTGAAGGTTTCTTTCCAAACCATGCCTCATGTGGAGTCGAGTCGACTAGTGTTGATGAAGAAGACCTATTTACCAAATATTTTGAAGTGTCGACTGCCTCTGCCTAGAATTTTTGCATGAGCCCTTCACCACTAAGCATGCTCCTTGCCTTGTCCATCAATGTCTAGTTCATTCTCTCAATGACTCCATTTTGTTGTGGGGTATATGGTGTGATTTTTTGGCATGTTATGCCACACTGTTTGCAGAACTGCTCAAATTCCTTTCAACAGAATTCACCATCATTGTCAATTTGCAACACCTTTATCTCCTTATCTATATGGTTTTCCACAAGAGATTTATACTCTTTGAATTTCTCAAAAACCTGTAATTTCTTCCTTAGGAAATATATCCATGTCTTCCTAGAAAAATCATCTATGAAGGAGACATAATACAAGGATCCACCAAGTGAAGGGGTTGTTACAGGCCTAAACACATCACTATGTATCAGTTCCAGAATCCCCTTTTCCCTTGTCACTCCAGATGGGAATCTAACCCGATTTTGTTTTCCATATATGCAATGTTCACAAAAATAAAGCTCCAAATTACAATCAAGAAAACCTTCGACCATACATTTTTTGTGCATAGCTCGAAGTCCTTTTTTGCCAATGTATCCCATCCTATGGTGCCATAACATGGTCGAGTCGACTTGATGAAGAATAGTTGAGTCAGTTGGTATTTATTTAGCCCAAGTTGAGTCGAGTCGACTTCAATAACAACAATGTTGTTATGTCCATTCGAGTCGACATTCCCTAACAAATTATATAGGGTCCCAATATGAACTCCCTTCATTAAGACCATCTTTCCCCTGACCATTTTGCATGTATCCTTATGAAATAGAGTGTGAAAACTTGCATCACTCATCTTGCTAAGAGATATCAAGTTCCTTGACAAACCCAGAATATGTGGCACACCTGGAAGGGTTCTACTCCTTCCATCCTACATTATTAGTATGACTCTTCCCTGTCCAACAATTTTGGTTGTCAAGTTGTCCCCCAAGAACACATCTCCCCCTTCATATATCTCATATTCATAGAACCATTCTCTATAAGGTGTCATGTGAAAGGATGATCTTGAGTCAATCAACCAAACATTATGATTCGACTATGTATCAGTTGATGCTAGATACACATCGCCTCATTTATCTGGAGTAGTCTTTCTCTCAGTCGACTGCTTCTCATCAGATCTCGTACTTAATTTTTCCACCTTCGACTTGTAGTCCCTTTTGTTATGCCTAGATTTACCACATTTCCAACATCTTCTAGTCAACTAAATCAAGGATTTAGATCTACCCTTCAACTTAGACTTTCTACTGGAGAGTTTTCCTTTATCTCTATCGATCAATCGACCTCTCACCATTAAGTCATCTTTGGTCAATCCTTTCATGTTCTTCCATCTCGTTTCTTCTGATAATATAGATGCAAACATGTCTTCTAGTGCTAATGTGTCTGAATTACTCCCTATAGCCACAACTAAGTTATCATAGGAGTCTAGCAAAGAAAATAATAGGCTTATACATTTCTCCTCCTCGATGATTTTAATATCCACAGATGATAACTGACTTATTACAATATTGAATGCATTCAAATTATCAATTATCGAGCTCCCATCACTCATCCTCAAAAGATACAGTTTCTTTCGAAGGAACATATTATTTACTAGGGATTTCAACTGGTACAAGCTTACCAACTTGTCCCAGAGTTTCTTGGTCGGGTCTTCAACTGAAACATTCAGCAGCACTTAATATACAAGAAAAAGTCGAATCATATTCCTTGCCCTTTCTTTCATTTTCTCCCATTCTCCCCTCGACATACGTGTTGGAATGGTATTTGGACAGACCGTTTCCTATTTTTCTGGATCTATAAGGAGATCTTTAATTTTAAGCTTCCAAAGCTCAAAATTATGGCCATTGAATTTTTGTATCTCTACCCTTGAACTGCTTGCCATTATTTCAAGAACAACTTTAAAGATCTCTGACTTACAACTCTCATTAGACCTTGGGTTTATCTTAGATCCAAGATATGCTCACCAAATATCTGATACGACTTGTATCAGAATGACTTAGGTTTCTTTGGTACCACATGTTAGGAAATAGACATCCACGCTAAACCTAGTAGGAAATGAGGAGAGAGATTTAAATAAGAAAGTAAATGACAAACACAATACACATAAATTTTACACTAGAAACCCAAACAGGAAAACCAACATTCCTTGCGCATCTTTCTCTCTTGTTGTCTTATTCATTCAGAATAAAGTCAGTTACATGACTAACCTTGGTAAGACACAATTTCCATCATACTCTCTTGCTTTACACAAGAACAACCTTGCAACCAATTTGACTTACATCTACATGACGAGTAACCTTATACTAAATATTAGCATGAACATCCATAGATTGATCAACTTAATACAATTACAATGCACCTTATTTATAGGATTTACAGTATTCAAAACCCTAAATCATGGTGCCCAAAAGTGGTTACAGATCCATGTAGATCATTGGCTACAAATCTCATGAATCTCGAGATTTTGTTACAGTCAAATTTAGTCAGATTACCAATCAACTACCAGTCAACCTCCATTCGGTCTTCAGTCGGTTGACACTCGACCTCCAGATGACCTCTTGTCGACTAACCTTTTGACTTAATTGTTGATCACTTCAACTTCAACTTTGTTGACCGATCACTTCGACCTTCGAGTTAACTATCGACTTGAATTAACTTATTGGCCAATCCTTCACCCAATCAATCCACCTCGACTAGATAGTCGGATGACTATTCTATCACTGCAAAGAATGTAACAACCCAATAGAGTTATCAACAAAAATAACCTTTCTTTGATGCCACTATCAGGCCAAGAATGAGTACAGATAAAATATTTTTTATTAAAGTGACTGAAATATATATACGAACAAGTGACCTTTGGTTTCATCTTCCCAGAGGTCAGATGGTTATTTCTATTCACCTACTACTCTTCATTTTCTCCTAGATTAAATATTTACAATAATGTTACAGTACCATAATTCCAAGGATTAGGTCACTGACATGTTTCCTCGAGCATAGGCATGTTCATGAAGCAATAGGGGTGGCATAAGAGGGTTTTTACTCAATCAAGCTAACTAAATATCCATCCATCATCATAAAGTTGGATTTATCCAATGCTTATGACACAAATTGTTGATTGTATCTAAGATTGTGCTTATGCATGTAGGATTTAACATCTTTGTGGTTAAATGGATAATGGGGTGTATTTCTTTAGTTTATTTTGTTGTGGTTATTAATGGGTCGGCCTCATCCATGATCATAAAAATGGATTTATCCAATGCTTATGATAGAACTAGCTCATTATACGTAAGATTTATGTTTTTGCGAGTAGGATTTAATCTTTTTGTGTTTAAATGGATAATGGAATGCATTTCTTCATTTTCTTTTGTTGTGCTTATTAATGGGTCATCCTCATAATTTTTTAATCCTATTAGAGGCATGGGGCAAGGTTGCTTGTTATCTCCATTAGCTTTCTTATTTTTGGTTGAAAGATTGAGTAGAGCTATAATGGATGCAAAAATACAAGGAATCGTTATTGATATCATAATGGGTCAATTTGTGAGGTTAAATCACCTATTGTTTGTTGATGATGTCCTACTTTTCTCTAATGGTTCTATAAGGGAAGCAAGGAGGCTTCAGGATATCTTGGATATTCATAGTACAACTAAAGGTATAGAGATAAATATGAAAAAAAATGCAATTTGCTTTAATGGTATGAAGTAGGAGGATGAACTCAGGTTGTTGAGGTACTTTTATTTCAAGTTATTCAACCTTCAAGAAAGATTCAAATACATGGGTTTCCTATTAAATCTTGATGGATATGGAAAGGGGAATTGGGGATGGCTATTAGAAAGAATTGAAAGAAGAATCAATCATTGATATAATATATGGTTGTTTAGAGGAGGGATATTGACTATATCAAAATATGTTTTGGAATTTATTATGGTGTATTGGCACTCCCTAGCCTATATTCCAAAAGGAGCACTTGAAAAAGAAAAAAGAAAAAAAACTCATTTTGTATTCTTATGGGTTGGGAAAAATGAAAATGGGGAAGTCCCTCTCGTAAAATGGAAGATTATTGAAAGACCCAAGGAAGAAGGTGGTTGGGGGATAAATAACATTATTTTGTTTGGGAAATCTCTAGCTACTAAAAGTTTGTGGAATATCTTAACCAAAAAAAATTCATGGACATAGTTCATTGAAAAAAAGTTTATGAATTTAAGGTTCTTCCTAGATTGGATTAGAATCCCAAGAGAAAGTATTCAAAAATTTTATATTTATTAGACGACAATTGTGTTGGATTTCCCTGTGATAGGAAACCATTTGGCCTAGAAAGTTGGGAATGTGGAGCAGGTTAGGGTTGGTGTAGGTTTTTTTCTAGGGTGGGGAGAAAGTGTTGAGTTGTTTGAGAAAATGTTTATCTCCTTGCAAGAAAGAGGTATTTTCACTTTGAATCAAGTTGAGGATAAATTACTACTAATATTTGGTAGAATGGGTGGAGGAATGCTCGATCACTGGGATTAGAAGGAAAGCAATAGATTTAATGGAATTCTTCTTTAGAGGGTCTAAAGAGAGGTCATATTAGGTTAAAAGATGACCATGATTCTTTAGCTCGATAAAAAAAAACAAGAGCTTGCGGGTCTATATGGCACGTTTGGGATATAAATCCATGTTTGTTTCTATGCAAAAAGAACCAATTTGGTGGTGGAAGCGGATCTAGAAGATGAGGGCTCCCAAAAAGACTAGAATTTTCCTCTAGTTAGAATTAAGGAATAAGGATTTTGCTTGAGAAGTTACACAAAATAGAAGTAGACATGAGCATGGTATTTGTGTGTTGTGCTGAAAGGAATGTGAAAATATTACCATTTAGTAATTAAATGTCCATGTCCTCAACAACTTTGAAAAGAATCAGAACAACTCATAAGCATTACAAATGTCTAGCATGGAGATTTAGTGGAGGAGGGTTTGAAGCTATGTCTTGATAAAAAGGAATTAAAGGACTTCAAAGTTGTACCTTGCCTTATTTTGCGGGGTATAATGTTAGCCCTAAAATCACATATATTTGACGAAAAATTAAGTTTTTCAAAAGCTTTGGTTGATGCTTGAGTCCAAGAAATTGCTTCCTTATTTAATAATGTTGTTAAAGGTATTGTTATTTAACCATAGTTCTTGACAAACTTGTGGTAATATCCTGTCAATCCTAAGAATCCTCTAAGTTTCTTCAAGGTTTTGGGAATTGGCCATTCCCTCATAGCATTAATTTGGTTAGGGTCCACTTTTACACCATGAGATACAATATGACCCAAATATTTTGTTTCTTGAACCCTAGAGGTACACTTGGAAGGCTTTGCATAAAGTTGTTTCTCTTCCAACAGTTTTCATACTATGTCAACATGTTGTACATGTTCTTCCCAATATTTGTTGTAGATTAGTATGTCATCAAAAAATACTCACACAAATTCTCTAAGGAAGGGATTGAAAATAGAATTCATCAAGTGTTAAAATGATGAAGGTGCATTAGTAAGCCCATATGGTATAACCAAAAACTCATAATGAACTTCATGTGTTCTAAAGGCTATTTTGGGAACGTCTTCTAGTCTCATTCTGATTTGATGATATCCCAAACGAAGACTCAACTTAGTAAAGAAAATTGCTCCATGCAATTCATCTAATAATTCATCAATAACATGAATAGGAAACTTATCTTTGATGATCATTTTGTTGAGTTGTCTATAATCTGGACACATACACCATGAACCATCCTTTTTCATAACCATCACCATTGGTGAAGAGAAAGAACTTTGGCTAGGTTGAATGATTTCAACCTTTAACATTTCTTGGATCATATGCTCAATCTCACTCTTCTGTGCATATGGAAACATGTAAGGCTTAATGTTAGGTGGTACACTTCCTGGTTGCAAATGAATAACATGGTCATGATCTCAAGCAAGTGAAATACCCTTAGGAATTTCTCCAAATACCTTGGAATGATTGTTGATAATTGTTTGGATATCCAATGGAACAGAGGACATAGATGTTTGAACATCTAGTGAGCACAATTTAGAGCTTATCACCTTAGAGCTTATCACCTTAGAGGGTTTCCCTTGGATGCCTTTAAGCTCAATTTCCTTGCCTTTTGAGGAAAATATCATGAAAAGATCTTGAAAATTAAGGGCCAATATTCCCAATGATTGTAACCATCGGACCCCTAATACAACATCGGCACCACCCATTTAGATGGAAATCATGGGACTATCCAAAAAATACTCCCCCATATTGAGCTTAATACTATGGCATTTCCTAGAACAATTTATGTTACCTCCATTTGCAATCATTACTTGAAACTCTAGTGATGGATATATAAAGCAGTTGAGATATTTTGCTAATTTGTAATTGATGAAGTTATGGGTACTACCAGAATGAATCAACATTGTTACCTTTTTATTTTTTATGTATCCTTGTATTTTGAGGGTTTTTGGAGTACTGATGTCGGCCAATGCATGACAAGACATCATTGGAGTAATATCTTATAGATATGGATCTTGTGATGGTTCCCATTTCTTATCTTCTTCCTCTTCACAGTCTATGTAGAATAATTTCTTATCACCACATTTATGCCCCTTATTGTGCTTGTTGTCATAATCGAAACGTGGTCCCTTTGCTCTTATTTCATCCATTTTCCAAGGTTTCAACATGGTTCTCTTAATAATTGTTATAGGTCACCCTTCTAGTAGCCATATTTGTTTTTTACACTTTCCTTGCCATATTGAAAGCTTGCTCTAGGGATTTATGTTTGAAGAGATGCACCTCATGTTGAATGTTCTCCTTTAGAGTGCCCATAAAGAGATCTAAAAATATATCCTTAGGAATTTTATTTACCCTGAGACAAAGCTTTTAGATTTTTTGAATGTGCTTTGTAATTGGACCTTCTTGCTGAAGATTTATCAATTGATTAAAGAATGTATTGCTTCTAATATCCCCATAATATGATATCAATTCATCCTTAAAAATGGACCAAGAGATAATAGAATTATTTTTTCTTTCACAAAGCCATTGATACCAAACAAATTGATCATTTTATAAATACAAGGATGCAATAGGTACTTCTTGTAAGCTTGGGACTTGGTGTAGATCAAAGTATTGCTCCATCTGGAATATCCATGTTATAGGATATTTACCATCAAACTTCATCATATTAATATTTGGAATGAATTAGTTCCTTGGTGTTGACTTGGAGCCTTGATGATGTGGATCTTGAAGTGACGAATAATCATGATTATGGGACTCATCTTTATTTCCTCTACATTTTCATGATTTCCTTGCATTTTGATTATCTCCTATAGGGAGTCTCTCATCTAGAGCATGTAAGATAATGGAAGACATGGAATTTTGCAAATCTAACATCTTTGTTTCCATATTCTCCTGATTTTCATCCATCTTCTTTTCCATTTCCTTTTTAAGCTATTCCTAAGAATGTGATAAATCCACTGGTTTCAACATACTAGCAGTCATTTCATCAACTTAGTTCGTTAATTGGGTTATCCTGTTTTATAAGTCTTCACTTTCTTCAAATGTCATGCTTGAGTTTTTATGAGAAGTACTAGTATTATTTCTTGTAGAACCCTTTGTCATATTATAAAAGAATAATTCCCCTCTTTTTCTTATTTATCACAAATTTTTAAGCATCAAAAATAAATCTTCCAATCAAAATTTATTCCAATTGTAAGTTACGTACCTTTCAAGCCCTTAATTTGGAGTATGTATGGATGACCGACCTTTGTCCTAATATATCTATGAACTTTGAACCCTTTTGAACCTATAATTTTGGTTTGTAGTAATGTGATATGACTTTTTAAACTCCTGAAAATTTCAGAGTCTGAACCTTCACTGATAAAAGGTTATAGCACAAATACTAAAATGACATGTTTAAGACTAATTTCAGGGTTAGTAAAAAAGCCCCAACTTCCACAAGATATATCTCACAAATTATAATGATTCAATTTCTGGAAAAAAATTCCACGTGTAAGTCACTATGTCTCCTCGGGATTCTAAAAATTTCTAATTTTGAAACTTTACTGAAATTTATTTACAACAAAAATAAAAAGATGACTTGTTTGAGACTAATTTAGGACTAGTCACAAATCCTAACTTTCACAGAAGATAACTCTGAAAATATAACAAAACAAAACCTAAAATTTTGATTAGACATAATTCACTATGTTTTCTCAATCTCCACAAAATTTCACTATCTGAAACTTCTCATAAAAAAATTTATAGCAAAAATCCAATGATAACTCCTTTAAAAATTATCTTAGGATGAGTCAAAAACTCTATCTTCCATAGGCTATATCTCCAAAATTGTAATGACCCAAAACCTAAAAATTTTACCAGAGGTACTTTGATATGTCTCCTAAGTAACCACCAACGTTCTCTATCTAAAGCATCCTAGAAAAAAAGTTATAGCAAAAATTCCAAGATGACTCGCTTGAAGTAGAAAAACCCTAGGATTGATGCTCTAATACCAAATGTTATGAACCAACGCCTTCAGAATGATAAAAAATCAATGAATAATAGTCCACTTCAAGGAGAAAACCTCCTTTTACAATATATTCAATGTACCAGATGAGATATGATGATCCTAAGAATAGGTCTCATTGGTATATATATAGGAGACAAAGGGTACAATTATAATCAAAGGATGCAATGAAGGGTTCTCGCCTACATACAAATATAAAAATAAAAATTTGATAATTCACTATCTAAGGCTTAATAAGGGATTTTATACCTAACATGGGGCTTTGTCTAGGGATTAACACTATTTAACAAGTTAGATCATTGTTATAAATTTGCAAGATGTCAGTGAAACAAGTAGTCTCACTCTAAGTTGGTGATTTGGTTATAGATTGGTCTTATGCTTGTGGATTTTTTATGGGTTCAAGTAGGGCCTAAATTATTTTAGCAGTTTTGGAGGGATACTTTTTATCTCACCTTCTCGTTGTTTAAAATTAAAAGTTGGGTTAGGGATGGGTACCAACAATTATGCAGAACTCATGGCTTTGAAACTTTTGATCAAACGTGCTTTAGAGAGGTATATAAAACATATCCATATATTTGGTGATTTTACACTGGTGAAAAATTTGATGCAATGCATTTTGTATATCAATAATGTCTATCTTAGGCCTATTGCGGACCAGTTAAGGGAGGTGGCACAATCCTTTGATAAGGTTTCATTCACTCATATCTACAAGGAATTAAATGTTGAAGCTAACTTGTTTTCTAAGGGAATTAAATATAGAAGAAGGTGTTTTGGGTCTAGAATAAATAAGGGATGGAATCCATGTTTCTTCAATAATTAAAATAAAATTGTATACCCACCTTTATACTTCTTTTATTTGTCTACAAATGTTCTTTTAGAAATTGTCTTTTTATGTGTTGTTTGAGGTCTTGATAGGGGTGTCCTAGACATTTAGAGTCGTCATTTTAGATAATATTTTAAATGTTTTTTCTTTCTAGTCTATATTGGACTTTACAATTTTTTTCTTTTGAGAACATATTTGAGGATTGATGTACCGATCCATTTTTGGGTTGGTGCTATATATATTAACTGATCTTAGTTTTTTTACTTGATAACTTATATGTTTTTCCTATTATGTATCATTCTTTAAGCACTTGAGAAGGTTGATTTTCATTCTCTCCATGAAAAGAAATTATAATTTTTTTCTTGGAATTTTTTTTTCTAAAAAACACAAAATATTGCAATCCTTCAAGCCATCAAACCCTCTAAAACAAATAGCACCCCCCTCCTTTTTTTCCTTATGAGAAATATATATCCTATGGAAACCCACTAGGCACTTCTCCTCATTCCAAGGATGGTACCCAGAGAAAACCATATTCTTCTAGACTTAAGGTTCTTGGATTACTGAGAGGGGCGTGAATCAGTAATAGAGCAATAAAATCATTTTTAATCCACAAAATGCAAGTGTTATATCAATGTAGCATTATCATCCAATAGTTGCAGAGTAAATAAACAATGAACAAATGAGCAATCATACACATACACAGTACACCATTGTTTTTACATGGAAACCCAAAGCAGGAGAAAACCACAGAATTTTTTTTCTTATATGTCTTTAAGAATTACATTCATTGGAAGCACCAACTTCCTTTGTTTTCCAGCTACATCTGGAAGGAGGCTTCAACCCCCTAGTTTCTAAGGCTACAACCTGAGGCAAGATCCAACTCCCAAATTCTTTGGCTACAACCTGAAGGAGGCTACAACCCCCTATGTTCTCCGGCTACAACTGGAAGGTGGCTACAACCACCTCTCATTGCCCCGTCCAACCGCCCTAAAATATAAGTAGAATGATGGAACCATTGTCACACTATCACTGTGAGATATATTTTTGTAAACCTGTACCAATCAACTTGTAATCAACATGTACCATAAACAAGTGCAACAACCATGCACCAACCTGTACCAAACAACCTATAATCAGCATGTACCATAAACAAGTGCATCAACCATGCACTAGCCTATACCTCCACCTGTAATCAGCATGTACCATAAATAAGTGCATCAACCATGCACTAACCTATACCTCAACCTATACCATCAATGAGTGCATCAACCATGCACCAAATATGTACCAATCATGCATCAAATACACATAAACTATGACTCATCAAGATGTACCAACATCATCAACTATACACCTCATGTATGTGCTAACTC
>ML803269.1:48431-61211 GCA_009831015.1 Picea engelmannii
AAAAAAAAATATTGCAAAAATGGTGAAATGACCTGTAAATAACATACCTTAGAAAGCATCATCAAAAGAATTTATCCTCCCTTGAATTTCGACCTTCTTTACTTCACCTTCCCTCTGAAATTTGGCTTATATATCCTTTGGTTACCTCAGTCACTTTTATATATTCAATATTCTCAAGTGTGATTAAAATGAGAGAGTCTTGCCTCTTATTTATACTTTCATGTAACTTCCTCAAAGGGTTACCTTTTAACCATCTTAACCCACTTTCCTTATTTTAGGGTTAACCCACTTCTAACCACTTGTTCACTTAGTAATTTCTCCATTAAATATATTATTTGAATAATTTATTTTGTATCCACTTTGACTTATAGTAAACTCATCACTTCACCTTACCTCAAGGGGTTACCTTCTAACCATCTTAAACCACTTTCCTTATTTTAGGGCTAACCCACTTCTAACCACTTGTCCACTTAGTAATTTCTCCATTAACTTTATTATTTAAATTATTTTTTTTGTATTCACTTTGAATTATAGTACACTCATCACTTCACTTTATTATTTACCTTCTAAAATCTCCTAAACCACTTTGACTACTTTGACCTTTTGGGGCTTCTAGATGACTCATGAGGGTTCTCCAATTTCACATGGCCATAACTCTCAAACCGTGAGGAGTTATGTGACATTCCACATGTTAGCACTAGAATTGACCTTTAGATTGCATTGAAGGTAAGCCCAGTACCCATCAGTTTATATGTCACATGTAATTGAGTCGTGAGTGGTCAAATGGAGAAAACTCAATAATAATAGCATTCTAACTCAGAAATCTGGACTAGCATGCACTAGCCATTGAGGTCTTGAATCAACTTCAATCAGTAAGTTGGAGTAAGGGTGAGTAGCAGGAAGATTTAGTGAGAAAGGTTTATAGGTCTTCTATGAACATCAGATTTTCCAGCAGCCTAAGGAGGAAAAACTTAAACACAAGGTCCTCTTGAATTCAAATTTCAAGGAAGCTGAAAGAAATCATAACAGTAATATAATCAAACATTTATCATAATACAATTACAACAATCCATGTGAATCAATCAAACATGAACTCTCTCAGTATCAGAGGCAAACAATATGGAGTAAGAAAGTTGACTCAGATTAATCAAAATGTCTCAAAAACAAATACATAACCAGAGAACCAGTTGTTCTCAATCAAAATATTACAATAGCAGGGAGCCTAGCTCAACCATTCGACCTTAACAAAATATCAAAAATACCTATATATACTAAAATGTTGCAACCACCAGGAATATGATAAGGTCATTGCCTTCAAAGCCTTCAGTCGGTGCCCACTCTGTCAGGTTGTGCAGACCTCATGATGTCAGACGTGAGTTAGGCATAGTTATGTTCTTTACAGGAAAAATTGCCCATAAGGAAGCTTCAAATCGTAAGTGTGCCTTCATGGATTCTCTCTGCAACATTTTCCATTTATGGGATGAGGCGAGGTCTTAACTTTTTCCCACAATCTTCAATAACTTTCTTTATTGGGATTAGGACTAGGCCTGACACCCATAATTGTGCTCAGATGGTGCCAATGACTTCTGTAAGTCCATCCTGACGCCTCGAGGCCATGAATGGTCTTTGTCTGTGACCAATGCGAGCTTTGTAGGTGGAAATCTAATAATGTATGCGTAGGGGTGATGTGGAGCGAGGTGCTTGGAAAAAACTCGCATGTCCCAAAGAGTGGGTGACGACCATGTGGAAGGAAGCAATTGGGGGGAGCGGAGATTGGGACAAGGTTGCGGTAGCAAGGGAAAGGTAGAGGTGGCAGAGGAACGAGGGAGGTGTGATAGGTTGGGAGGAGGTGACGTGTAAGGGAGATTGGAATGTGAGTAGGACAAGTGTCGGGAGGTGAGAGGAGGTATCGAGAAGGGAGATATGATAGGTGGAGAGAGAGGGTGCTTGAGCTACTTAGGCCTCCAATCTTTTTGTTTTCCCTGTGGAAATCATGGACAAAATGCCACGTGATTTACACCATAATGAAATTGAGGGTAAACCTCAATTTTGTCTGATTTTTAAGAAACAGTCTGCAAATCCTTGTGTTAACATATAGGCTCCATGGGGGATAGAGACCTCCCTATGAGGCTCTAAGAACTCCTTTTGCAGTTTCAATGTCTTAGTATTGGGCTGTGGAGTCACTTATAAAAAACAAAAACAAAAGAAAATTGATATTTACAGTGACATGGGAAGCCACTCATGGCTTAAGTAAAAAACTTCTTCAGAAAATGCCCATTTACAGGGCTACCAAAAACTTCAGTATCCTCCAAATCCTGCAACTTGTAAGTGTTATTTGAAAAAACCTCATAAATTTTGAAGGGGCTGATCCATAAGGCCTCAAATTTACCATGCTTTCCTTTATCTTGTTTAGGGGCATCTCACTTGAGTACTAGATATCCCAGCTGGAAATCCTTTTTGTTTACCTTCTTGTCAAAGGCCTTCTTGATCTTCTATTGATGGTCATGTGCTTTGTTCAGTAGTTTCTCCCTAGTCTGTTGCACTTCTACCAGTTGTTGTATTCTTCTAATCATATCATCTGGTTCTCCCTGGTAGTTTTTGAAGAATTTTTCCGCAGGCAAGGTGAGCTAAAAAGGAAAGATGGCCTCAACTCCATATGCAAGCTAGAAAGGAGAGACACCAAGAGATCTCTCTGTTGTCACTCGGTCAGCTCATAGAGAAAATTTAAGCTTTGAATCACATGCTTTCTTATTGTCCTCTAACAATGTTTTGTTGATCTTAATAAGGCTCTTGTTAGAGGACTCTTCCAGTCCATTCCCTCAGGGGTAGTAAGGAGTAGAGTGAATCAATGTGATTCCAAACTATTCACAAAACTTAATCAGTGGTTCAACCTTAAAATTTGAAGCATTATCATTGACAATTATGTTTGGACAACCAAATATTGCCACAATATCCTCAAGAAAACCAATGATTACTTTGTGGGAAACATTTCTTGTGGGGATAGCTTCTATCCACTTAGTAAAGTAGTTTGTGGTAGTCAAAATCCATCTATGCTGACCACTTGAAGCAGGGTGGATTTCCCCAATAAAATCTAGGCCCCATTGTTGAAAAGGTCTTGAAGCTACCACAGGCTTAAATGGAAAAGACTTGAGATGCAGCTTTCCAAAGAACTTCTGACACTTAACGCAAGACCTAATATTAGAACAAACATCATTGAAGAGGCTAGGCCAAAAATATCTAGCCCTGAGAATCTTGTAGGCTGTGGTTCTCTAGAAGTGATGCCCCCCACATAAATTGTCATGAAAATCATACATGATCTTTTGGGCTTCCTTTGGGTCTATACACATCAATAGCACTCCTAAAGGGTATTTCCAATATAAGACTTGATCAATCAGACAATATTTGATTGATTTGAGCTTTAAAGCTCTTACCTTGCTCTTTTCCATGCCATCAGGAGGCTGCAAATTCTGTAGGAAAAATATAATGTCCTTGTACCATGTGCATCCTTCCAATGGGGGTGTGACTTGGGGATCTTCATCAGACAACTCAGCTTGTTGATTCTCTGAATAACTGTTAATGAAATTGACCACCAAGGCTTTGTAATTAGATTCAGCCAACAACCTAGCTAAACCTTGGCCTTTAACCAATTTGGTGGACTTTATTTCAAGATCAAATTCAAGGATCTTGGCAATCCACTTGCTCCTTCTTCCGTCTATGTCGGGCTGAATGAGGATCTCCTTCACAGAAGATGAAGGGACATATGCAATGAATTTTGAATGTAGCACATAAACTCTGAAATCTTTGAGAGCTTTAACCAAAGCATAGGCCTATTTTTCCATGATGGCATACTTTATTTCAGCATCTCTCATTGCCCTACTGAAAAAGGAAATGGGTTGCTCTAACCCTTCACCATTCTTTTGCAATAAAACAGTTGCTAATGTGTCAGATGAAGCAAAAGAGAAAATCAAAAACTCCTTGGAGTAGTCAAGACTAATAAGCACAGGTGCTTCAATCAAGGCCTTCTTTATCTAATTGAAAGAATTACGAGCTTCAGAAGTCCACTTGATCTCATTTCCCTTCCTTAGCATGGTTGTGATAAATTTTACCAACTCACCAAAATTTGAAACAAACCTTCTCAAAAAAATAATTTTCCCCAAGAAAGACTAAACCTCTTTCTTGGATCTAAGGAGTGACAAAGTTTGGATAGCTTCTACCCTGCTTGAATCAATCCTTACTCCCTCGGCTGACACAATGTGCCCCTATAATTTTCCTTATTTCATGGCAAATAATGATTTTTTTGGATTTAGAGAGAGGCCAAATCTTCTACATTTCAAGACGACTCTTTTCAGATGATCATAATGTTCTTTATCAGATTGTGAGAACATGATTATGTCATCCAAATAAATGACTACAAACTTGTCCTTCTCTCCAATAAAATCTATGTCCATGGCTCGTTGAAAGGTTTCTCCTGCATTTATCAATCCAAAGGGAATCTTAGCGTACATGAATGTACCCCAAGGAGTGGTAAAGGTTGTCTTCTCTATGTTTTCAGGCAAGACAGAGACTTAATTGTAGCCAGAAAAGCCATCAATCATAGACATTATGGATGCCCATGTCACCCTCTGTAATATATGTTCCATGTTGGGCAAGGGGTAATTGTCTTTCTTAGAGCTTCTGTTCAGATTTCAAAAATCCACACAAAGTCTGATTTCTCCATTTTTCTTTCTCACTGGGACCAAGTTGGCCACCCATTTAGAATACCTCAAAGGAATGATAATCTGGGAATCCAAAATATTTTTTAATTCTTTCTCCATAATGGGCAGCGGCATAGGATTTATTTGTCTCAACTTCTGCCTAAATGGCTTGGACTCTTCCTTCAATGGGATCTTGTGCTCAATGATATTTGTGTCATATGTCTTGGGATATTCATATGTCTAGGAAAACACATCAGCGAACTCTTTCAACAGCCTAGCATATTCGGACCTTTGCTCTCTTGACAAGCTGCCTGACAACTTGACAAATTTGGGATCTTTCTCTGTACCAATATTGTACTCAGTTATATTAGCATCATCAACTAAGCCTTTAACCTTTACTGCTACATCATTCTTATCGAACAACCTTTCTAAAGGAACTAGTCCCTTCGGAATGTGGTTTCTAGGCAGCTGAACAATATGGTGATTAGCAATTTTATTTAAAAATACATCAGCGTGAGCACTACTTTCAAAATCATGATCTTGATCAATATCTAATTTAGAGAACTCATCAACAGACTCAAGAAACTTTTTGATCTCGTTATCATCCTCCAACACCTTCCAATGCTTGATATTGTCATGTACAAAGGGTCTATATTTCACCCCTGCATCATACTTGAGTTTAGGTGGCAATGGGACTTTGAAATGGCTTGCTAAAATAGCCAAAGAATCAGCCATGGTATTCTCCTCTCTTGGAATAAATGAAATGTTGAAAGCTAGGAAGAAACTGACAACTAGGTCCCATACTTCATTTCTGTAAGTCTTAATCCTAGGGTGCTTGGATTGATAAATATTTTTTATCTTATGAACAATTAGTTATGCATCCCCAAATACTGATAGCTCTTCAATCCCCATGTCTTTCGCAGCCCTTAAACCCAAAACAAGAGCTTCATACTCTGCCACATTATTTGTAGTTTAAAATTCTAGCTTGTAGGACAAAGGTATAGTCTCTTGAAAAGGTGAAACAAAGACCACTCTGGCACCAACACCTTCCTTCAAAGAGGCTCCATCAAAGAACATCTTCCAAACAGGGGTAGTTGGAGGAGGGCTTTCACAAGAAGTGATGGACCGTTTTCTAATTTTAAGAGGGTTTTCAGGAGCATCAGTGAGTTGCAATAGGTTGGATCCCAAATCAGTGTCAATAGAAAAAATAGGATGGTTGGTGGGGTATGCTTCATCACTAATGATGTAGGCCAATTGAGCTTCCCTGTAAAGTCTTCTATGCTCACCCCTAAATATAGGAATGGTGGCATATGTGAGGTCCATTTGTAAAGTTCCTCCAAGTCTTTTTATCCAAGATCTTGACAATAGCATGCCAAACTTGGGGGGGACATCAATCACTACAATGTCCATGACCACGCTTTTCATCGGAAATTGAAATAAGGTTACAACCAGATCTTTGATGACCCCAAGACACTTCACTTTCCTAGAGTCAAATGAATATAAGTCATGGTAGGCCTTTGTGATCTCTAATCCAAGTTCATCCATGATTTTTTTGGGCATGAGATTGTGAGATGCCCCTGAGTCTAACAAACAATTATGCAACACTTTATCATGCATGTTCAGTGATGTATAGAAGGGAGGGGAACAATCATATCTATCTTCTATCAAAGGACCTAAGATGACCATTGTCTTTTCATCTTGTAGATTTATTGAATAAGTGGCTTTTGAGGAGGCTTTAGGCAACAACACTTTGGAAAGACACTCTCTAAATTATTCAATTTTTATCAGTTCCAAAAATGGTACAGGGATCTTGATTTTTTGGATCTCATTTCCAAAACTGAAGGAAGATGGAGATTTCAAAATCTCCTTGACTTCTGGGGTAGGATCCTCAATCAAAACTGGGGTGTTTTGAGTGTCTTTTTTCTTGCTGCCAACTGTCACAGCCTTGGCATAATTCTCTATTTTTTAGGGCTGATATGAAGCATTAGTCTTTTCCCCTTTCTTTTCAGATCTCAAATTATATTTACTAGGATTCTCTTTTGCCTTCTCTCCCTTGATTCATTTATTTGATTATCCATCAAGGACTCCCCATATGCAAACTTGGTCAAGTGAGGGGATGGAGGGGTTTCACCCAAGCAATGGATCTCAGGATCATCTTCTTCATCCTCTTTATCATCTTCATCTACAAGGTTATTTTGTAAAGGGGTTTGGGTCCTTTTATCATCCCTTCCTCTATTTCTGGGCTCTCTTGGAAGTATCTGAGGAGCATTATTAGGTATCTTGAAGGTACCTTTGTTATCATCGTTTTGAGTATTTCTATTGTATTGCTTCAAGTTTTACCTTCTCCATATCAGCATAAAGATATTTTACTAATTTGGTAAGCTCGTCATCTTGAGGGTGGGCAGCAGAGGAAGAGATTGAAGTTTCAAACCTTCCCCTTCTTTTGTCCCTGTCAGCCTTGCTCCTAAGCTCATCAACTACCATAATATTCGATTCTACTTCAATGGTTGCATCTTGCATATGATCCAAGGAGTTAGTTCTCCTTTCTCTTAACAGGAGGCAGAAATTAGGGTCAAAAGAACTAGAATAAGTAATCTTTGTAGAGGTTTATGTAGGCTTAACCTCAGTGGAAATTTTGCTATACATTTTATTAAATCTCTTTGAGAAGTCAAAAACAGATTCCCCTTCCTTTTTCTTCAGTGATCCAAACTCTGTAATATAGTAAAGGAAATCCTTTCTATCCCCCCAATTCTTTAAGAAGGCTTCATCTGGGACTCCAATCCCATCAATAGATCTAGGAGGCAAGGCCCTAAACCACTTCCTAGCCTCACCCTCAAGGCTATGAACAAAAATCCTCATCCATACATCCGCATCCATGATGACATGACAATCTATAAAACTGTAAAAGGATTCAAGGTGTCCTCTGCAGTTATGTCTCCCTCGCCTGTGAACTTGGGAAACTGCTTAAGGTAGCCATCCGCTGGGAGGGAATTCAGAGGCTGAGGCAAAACAAGAGGGGCATACCTAGCAGCTATTATAGCTTCCATCCTAGTTCTGGGGGGATTGGCTCCTGCCATTGGAGTGTGAACTGGAGGAGAACCAAGAGGAGATGGAGTTCGAACAGGCGAGACTGGGGCTGTGCTTCTGGGAGAAAAAGTAAAAGGTTGAGTGTTAGGAGATAAAGATGAGGGGCTAGAGGTAACAGAGGTTTCTCCTTCTATAGCTGCAGCAACTCTAATAGGAGGAGTAGGAAAGTCTTCTGAGTTCAAATCTCTATCCTTCCACTTCACAACTTCAGGGGAGAAAGGGGTGTCAAATCTCTCTCCTTCCAAACCAATAATAGGAGGGGAGAAATCGGCATGAAAACTCCCAAAACTTAAATTTATTGAAACTCCAGCAATTTGTATAATAGGAGAATCATAAACAGTTACTGGAGTTTGTAAAGAGGGATTATGCAAATTATCATAAAGACTTGGTACAACAGTAGAGGTACCTTTTTGAGCGATCTTTCCCTTTCTAATAATTTCCTCTGGGTCAACTTCAGTACCCATCAGTTTATATGTCACAAGTAATTGAGTTTTGAGTGGTAAAATGGAGAAAAATCAATAATAATAGCATTCTAACTCATAAATCTGGACTAGTATGCACCATCCATTGAGGTCTTGAATCAACTTCAGTCGGTAAGTTAGAGTAAGGGTGAGTAGGAGGAATATTTAGTGAGAAAGGTGTAGAGGTCTGCTATGAACATCAGATTTTCCAGCAGCCTAAGGAGAAAAAACTTAAACACAAGGTCCTCTTGAATTCAAATTTCAAGGAAGCTTAAATAAATCATAACAGTACTATAATCAAACATTTATCATAATACGGTTACAACAATCCATGTGAATCAATCAAAAATGAACTCTCTCAGTATCAGAGGCAAATAAGATGGAGTAATAAAGCTGACTTAGATTAATCAAAATGTCTAAAAAACAAATACATAACCAGAGAACCAGTTGTTCTCAATCAAAATATTACAATAGCAGGGAGCCTAGCTCAACCATTCGACCTTAACAAAATATCAAAACTGCCCATATATACTAAAATGATGCAACCACCAGGAATGTGATCAGATCACTGCCTTCAAAGTCTTCAGTCAATGCCCACTCTATCAGGTTGTGCAGACCTCATGATGTCAGACACGAGCCAGGCATAGTTATGTTCTTTACAGGAAAAATTGTCAATAAGGAAGCTTCAGATCGTAAGTGTTCCTTCATGGCTGCTCGCTGCAACGTTTTCCATTTATGGGATGAGGTGAGGTCTCAACTGCTGCCCACAATATTCAATAATTGTATTTATTGGGATTAGGACTGGGACTGACACCCATAATTGTTCTAAGACGGTGTCAATGACTTCTGTGAGTCCATCCTAACACCTCGAGGCCATGAATGGTCTTTTTCTGTGACCAATACGATATTTGCAAGTGGCAATCTGATAGTGTATGTGCAGGGGTGATGTGGAGCGAGGCTAGGACGAGATTGCGGTAGCAAGGGAAAGGCAGAGATGGAAGAGGAACGAGGGAGGTGTGATAGGTGGGGAGGAGGTGACATGTAAGGGAGATTGGAATGTGAGTGGGACAGGTGTCGGGAGGTGAGAGGAGGTATCGAGAAGGTAGATGTGATAGGTGGAGAGAGGGTGCTTGAGCTTCTTAGGCCTCCAATATTTTCGTTTTCCCTGTGGAAATCATGGGAAGAATGCCACATGATTTACACCATAATGCAATTGAGGGTAAACCTCAATTTCTATATGATTTTTAAGAAACAGTCTGCAGATCCTTGTGTTAACACCACATACCATCAGAAATGGAATGACATGTACTATCCATCTAGAATATTCTTACCTGCAAATATATCAAAACTCATACCATTATCCATCAAACAAACTTGGTTCCATTACCCAAACCTTTCTCCAACTTCAAATGGCCATAAATCTCTAACTGTGAGGAGTTATGTGGTGTTCCACATAACACTGGAAATGGAATGACATGTACTGTTCATATGAAATAGTCTTACCTACAAATATGTCAAAACTCATACCATTATCCATCAAACAAACTTGGGTCCATTACCCAAACCTTTGTTCTACTAGACTTTCTTCAAGGGTTGACATCAATGACAACCAACCCAAATAATCAAAAATATCCCCCTTTGTCATTGATGGAAACACTCTGATACAATATTGAATTCATATCATGCATGCTCCCCCTTTACCTTTACCTTTTCATTTACATTTTCATCTAATAAATATATCCCCCTTTGTCATCAATGGCAAAGGTATATTTACATCTGTGGATGCTCCCCCTAACTGAACTATCCTTGGGGATACTCCCCCTGACTGAACTCTTCCTGAAACTAATCTTCCAACCTAAATTGTCCTCTTTATGGTGTTTCCTCGTGTAAATATAAGACATATAAGATATGCATTCAAAAACATTCATTCTGGAATAGAAATCACTTTGAGTCTCTGGCGTAGATACTTAAAGGCTTCCCATGGAAGCGGTTTTGTAAAGATGTATGTCACTTGTTCTTTTGTGCCCACATGTTCAACTCTGATGTTCTTTTATGTAACCTATTCCTGTAGAAAGTGATACTTGATTGGAATGTGCTTCGTCTTGGAGTGCATCATCGGGTTCTTTGAGATATTGATGGCACTTGTATTATCACAATATAATGGAATGGGATCATCATACTCAACCTGTATATCTGTCAGATTTTGTTTCATCCGTAGAACTTGTGTACAACATCTTGTTGTTGCAATATACTCTGCATCGGTTGTAGATAAGGATATTGATGATTGTTTCTTGTTTATACATGATATTAAACACTCACCCAAGTAGAATGTTGCTCCACTGGTGCTTTGTCAGTCATCAATGCAACCTGCCCAATATGCATCTGTGTAGGAAATAAGTGATAGATCCTTTCCTTTTGGATACCATAATCCAAACTCTTATGTTCCTTTGCGATATCTGAAAATCCTCTTTATTGCTAATACATGTGATTCCTTTGGTGTTGCTTGAAATCATGCCACCTGTCCAACTGCCTGCATTACATCTAGTCTGGATGTTGTCACATACAGTAAGATACCAATCATTGACCTGTATTGCCTCTGGTCTATAGACTTCGAATCATCGTCTTTGCTCAACTTGCAACCGGTTTGCATAGGAGTGGTAACTAGTTTGCAATCTTCCATTCCGAACCTCTTTATCATTTCTCTGATATACTTAGTTTGAGAAATAAAAATTCCTTGGTTGCTTTGACATATATGAAGACCCAGAAAAAAGGATAGTTCTCCAAGTAATGAAATTTCAAATTCATTCTGCATATCCTTTGCAAATTTCTGGCTTAACCTATCATTAGTACTTCCAAAAACAATATCATCAAAATAAATTTCAATTAATAAAATACTACCTTGATGTAGAGGTTGTTGTTTGTGCATCCTTTCCATAGTTCGTAGGGAGTTTTTTCATTGTTGTTTCTGAGCATTACTCTATTTTGAATGTGAACTATTGTATTCACTGCATGTGTCCAAAAAATATTTGTCAATTTAGAATCCAGTAGCATTGTTCAAGCCATTTCCTGTGTAATTATCATCCATTATGATAATGTTCTTTTGTCTTTGAACCACTCTCTGAACCAATCTATGAATCCATTCTCTCGTCCACTTTCATATATCTGTCCAAACCTGCTAAGTGTTCTTACGAATCCATCTCTGTCCATACTGTTCAATACCCTACTTGTGCAACTGTCCATAGTGTTGACCCATTTATCACTATATTATCATGAAGTCTTGATTAATCTTCAAATTGTACTTCTGCTAACTGACTGCTCTGAATCTGTCTTCTCAAACTTTGCAAGCTACTTGAAGGATGGTTCTTTGGTCTATCACAGTTATCGCATAAACTCCCCCTGTCTAATATTCATATTACCTGGGAGACTCTAAGTCGGATGGCTCAAAACAATTCCTTCTCTGTGTGTATTCATCATCATCTTCATTGGTAGATTCATCATCATCTTCATTGGTAGATTCGTCATCTCTCTGAGCTCTGACTTCTTTCTTTCTGTCTGTGGATTCATCTTTCACTACAATGTCTAAAAGTACAATCTCTTGAACATGTTCATTATTTACATGTCTTTCTTTTATTTCAGTTATTTTCCAAACCTTTATGTATCTGACATATTTCTTTTTCTCTGTAGAATTTTCTTCATCTTGTTTTATTGCCAATCTTGAGATCTCTGGTACCTAGTCTTTGTTCACATGTTCTTCCTGTTTTATTATCCATACTTTCTTATATCTTATATCAATGTTCTCTTTCATGGAAGTATCGATCATACTTCTACAATCACTAGCTATGTGTCCATAGTTATGACATTTGTAACATTCAATTTTACTTGGGCCACATAAGCACTTCTTGCTTGAAAATTTCTTTTATAATCCCTGCAATCTACAACCTTATGTCCAAAATTAGTACAATAAAAACAATGACCATAAAATAAATTTGCATACCTGGGAGTGAATGATCTTCGTATTAGTGTAGTCCTTCTGAATTTTTGTCTTGACTGATCATGATCATGATTGAAGCTTCTTTGTGGCTTGAACATGAATGGTCTTCTTGAAGATGTATCTTCAATAGTTTTCTTAGATTCTGGTTGACCATGATTCCTTCCTTTGATTACTTATGCATAACTCTTTATATTTTCTTCATTCTTCTTTTGTAGCAACCTTGAGTTCTTCTCTTCATTCTCTATAACTAATGTGGATGTTTTTGTCTCTTCAACGTTCTTGTTGATCTTGACAATTTTAATTCTCAATGTAAAAACTGTTGAAATAATGTAACTGCAAAGAGTATTATTATTATTATTTGATATATTATTCATCGGATCAATCCCCATTGTGGATTGATCATGTCGGGTATTGTAATAGGACCAAATCCCCTTTTGCGGATTGGTCAAATGATAATTATAATAGGCAAAATAAGAAGTCGGCCCCAGCAGATATTTAAGAGGCCCTAGAATATAATTAAGGTGGTTATAACCACCCAGTTGGAGAA
>ML803269.1:81097-91989 GCA_009831015.1 Picea engelmannii
GTTAGAGGGTTACTATTGTGTCCAAAAAAAAAATTGACATTGAAAATATCACCTTCATGTTCCTTAAAGCCCTTCCCCATGTCAGAGATTGGTGGGAAGGTTACTGGAAGAGACAGAACACAGATGAGTTTATAGCATTCGGGATAGAACCAACTTGGGCAACCTTTGTTTATGCCCTCAAGGATAAATTATGCCATGTTGGAAACTATGATGACTAGTACATGAGATGGACAACTTTGCATCAGTAGAGAGACCAGAAGGTGCCAAAGTACACCAATATATTCCATACATTGCGCTCAAAGTTGGGTATCAGAGACTCTAAGTGACACCTAGTTCTCAAGTATTGTAGTGGCCTACATAGGTACATCCAAACAAAGATGGATTTCTTGGGAATATCCTCACTGGGAGCCACTTATCGATGTGTTGTCAAAATTGAGCAGAAATTCAAGCAGAGGAATAAGCAGGAGTTTGGGTTTGTAAATATGCCACAAAAGAAGCATGGTAAATTTGGCCCTAACTCATAGAACAAAGGATAGATCAAGGAGATCCAATCTCAAGACAACTAGTCCAAGCCGCAGGAAAACAAGGTTTGGGAAGTCAAAGAAGGACACTAAAAAGTGGTGTGAGTTCTACAAAATCCCATGGTACAACACTGATGAATGTTACTCAAAATAGTCATTGTTGGTTGAGATTAAAGAAAAAGATTTAGACCCTAACTTGGACAATAATTTAGAACAGAATAAGGGAAAGTGGATCATCGAGGTAGAACCTTGTGCTACCATCACAACCGTAAATATCCAACCAGAAGAGTCAGAGGAGCTTGAGGAGGGGGAGCACCTCTTACATTCATAGATGTGGGAGAACAAGGGGACCCCACTACATTTCATTGTTAATAATGGGAGCTAGAAGAACCTGATCTTAGTCGAGGCCATTAAGAGATTGAAGTTGTTGACAATGCCACATTCCCAACCATACACCATCAGTTGGTTGATCTATGGATGAGACCTCTGCATCAACCAACAATGCCACTTTTCCTACAACATCAAGCCCTTCAAAGATGAGGTACTATGTGATGCTTCCCCCCTTGAAGTTTGTGATGTTCTCTTAAGAAAACCCTATACGTGGAAACATCATGTTGTTTATGAGTCCTGGCCCTATAGTGTCATTGTTACTTTGGGAGGTTATCCCTACAAGGTACCATAGGTAGTTCCAACTATTGTAATTTCATTGATCTTGACAAAACAATGATGAAAGGTAATCTCTCAGAATACAAAGTTTGTCCTCTTCATGGTTCAGTTAGAAGGTGAATGAAAGGTCAATGCAACCACCACAACTTCAACATAGGGTCTATCTACACAAAAAAAGTAGGTGGACAAGGTTGTAAAAGAATATATAGACATCTTTGCCTCACCTATAGAGGTGCCTCCACATTGTCAGGCCAAACATCCCATTGATTGATACCTGGTGCTCCCTTACCCAATGGTCCAATATACATATGCTCCCTTCTGGAGAATGAGGAAATAAAGCGTCAAATTCATGAGCTCATCTGAAAGTGCCACACTCAACGGAGCTCCTCACCTTGTGAGAGCCCAATTGTGTTGGTGTAGAATAAGGATGGGACATGACGACTCTATAATAATTATAGAGCCTTGAATAAAATCACTATCAAGAACCGATGCCTAATCCCCCAAATTTACAATATTCTTGATTAGCTTAAGGGTGCCAAGTTCCTTAGTAAGATTGATCTAAAGTCAGGCTACCACTAGGTTTTGACAGAACAAACTGATGTATGGAAGAAAACCTTCAAATCTAAAGAAGGCCTTTTTTAGTGGTTGGTCATTCCTTTTGGCTTGACTAATTCTCTAGCAACATTCATGAGGATGATGGATGATATCTTGCAATCGTTCACAAAATATTTTGTGGTTGTATTATTGGATGACATTCTCATCTTCATTTGGACCTAGGCATAACATTTACAACACATTGAATAGGTCCTGAGCACCTTGCGACAACACAAGTTATATGCAAATCTGGAGAAATGCTCATTCGACATGTAGGGAATTCAATACTTAGGATACATCATGGATGAACATGGGGTGCATGTGGACCCAACCAAGAATCAAGTTATCTGCGATTGGTCAGCCCCGACAAATCTAGCAGAGTTCCACATCTTCTTGGGCCTCGTCAACTTCTACTATAGGTTCTTGTTGTGGTTCTCTCATATCGCTTAGCCCTTAAGTCAAGTGACCAAGGGTGGAGATAAAGCCAACTTTTCCTAGTCTAAATCACAACATAAATCATTCTAGGATCTGAAACACTGCCTCTTCTCTGCAACAGTCCTCACATTTCCATATCTCCAACAACCATTTGAGATTGAGACAGATGCCTTCGACTCTGCTATTGGTGTATTCCTCACTCGATAGGGACATATGATGACCTATCACAATGAAATGTTATCTAATGTTGTTTGCAGATATCCCACCTATGACAAAGAGATGTACTCCATTGTGCAGGCATGCTGACAATGGAAGAATTATATTTTGGGAAAGGAAATAGTCATACACATTGATAAAAAACCTCTGCAATTCATGTAGACACAAGGAAAATTACAAAATGACCATGATCAGAAGTGGTCCACATACCTGCAACAACTCCACTTAAACATTAAGTACAAGAAGGGTAGCTTCAACCATGTTGTAGACTACCTTATTCAACCCTTAGTTATGGTGCTAACCACAGTTTTTAACTCCTAGAGGCGTGAGACCTACAAGTGGCCACAATTATACAATAGTGACCATGACTTCATTGCTACTTATCAAAGACTAAGTGTTGGCAAACAAGTCTCAGACTTCCACCTCCAAGATGCACTCTTGTGCTCTCTAGGCCATCTTTGTGTTCCTTCAAACGAGAGTGCGAAGCTAATTTTTGAGGCACATTACAGATCTATGGCAGGGCACTTTGGTGTGGAGAAGACTGTAGTAGTAGTACTTCATAAGTATTTATTCTAGCCAAAGATTCGATAGGATGTTAGCTAATATATCAGGTTGTGCACTGCCTATGCCATCACTAAACTATACATCAAGAAGCAAGTGTTGTACAATCCTCTCCCTGCTCTAGACAAGCCTTGGGATCCAATCTCCATGAATTACATGTCCAGTTTTCCCTCCACCAAACATGGTCATGATTGTCTTTGTGGTTGTTGGTCGATTCTCTAAGATCGCCATTTTAGCACCATGTGAAAAGAGTATCATAGCTGAGGCCACTGTTAGAGTCTTCTTTGAGCATGTTTGGATTCATTTTGGGTTACCACAGACCAATTTTTTCAGATAGGGACAATAGGTTCCTCGGTATCTTCTGGTCCAACCTATGGTCTCGAATGGACACCAAGTTGACCAAATTGACTTCCTTTAACCCCCAAACATATGGATAAACAAAAGTGGTCAACATGATGATTATGCATATCCGGTGCATGTACAACTTCGACCATTCATGTACATGGGATGTGAGCCTTCCATATGTCTAGCATAGATATAACAGATCCCTCCACAACTCTATGGGACACAACCCTTTCATAGATATAAAAAATCCCTCCACAACTCTATGGGACACAACCCTTTTCAGATGTGATTTGGGTTCCAACCATTGGCCCCCATTAATGTAGCTCTTCCCATTCCATATTCATCGACAGAGTCCTCCAACTCTCATACTGAGGAAGACAGAGCAAATGAATTTTTTGAATGGACCCAACACCTCCAACAACATGTTCATGATATCTTACAGAAGACCAATGCCTAGTGCAAGTAGCGACGTGACCAACATCGGGCTCCACACAAGTTTTAAGTTGGTGACAAGTTGTGGTTTCATTTGTAGAAACATCACCTCACATGCCCCCACAAGAAGCTCAAGCCACTCTGCTATGGGCCTTAGACCATCATAAAGGATATGGTTGAAAATGCTTTAGAATTGAGTATTCCTCCTTTCATTGGCTTGCACCCATTCTTCAATGTGGAACTCCTTCGACTGTATTTTCCACCCCTATTGAACACCTTGGACGTGGTTGAGCACTTGGCACCTACAGATCTCAACATTTATTGCATTGAGTAAGAAACAGTTGATCATATTTTGTACACATAGATGAATTGAACCCACCAACAGAAAATACAACTCTATCGGGTTGTCAAAGAAGGGCAACTTCTCCACCGAGGAAAGTGGATCATGAGGAGTTAGAATTAGCAGAAGTTCCCCCATATGATGAGGAAAATTGTTGCAATGGAGACAATTTCTTCCTAAGGGGGGAGGAATGATCTAGGTGGATATTGATGGCCACCCACCTCTTCCACTGAGTCAACACAGTTCTCCATCTTGGTAGTTTTGTTATGATTTTTTGCGCTGTAAACTTCTAAGGCCATTTTGAGTTCCTAAACGATGTTTTTTGGAAAATTCAAGCAATTAGGTTTTCGGTTGAAATAGTTGGGCCATGCCACAACAATGTGGTCCTTAGTTATAGCTTTCCAACAAGCTATTATACACCCCAAACAAAGATTATATGCAAAAGTTGCACCCCTAGGAAGTTGATGTGTCAACTAACCACCTAAGGGCCCACAAACCTTTTGGTGCTTTGCCTCTTAGGTTTAGGGTTTTGGACCTTTAGGGTTATTGATTTATGTTAAAAGGTAATTCTTTCGACCTCTTGTATTGGCTTTTTCTAATGAGCATATCCGACATCTTTCCCTCTTCAAAGATAAGCTACCACCATTCTAGCCAATTTGTGTTCTACAATATTATGTTATTTTATTAATTAATAAAAGTTGGGTTTTCATTGTATTATTGTGCTCTTTGCTATATTTCTCTGTGTGTTTAATTTCATTCCCTATACAATCTAGATCAGATAAAAAACATATTTTCATTCATTTTGAGCAATGAAAATCTATACTTAATTCATGTGGTCTTGTTGATAGCTCTAGAATTAGTATACATCCTCCATTTTCCATCCTTCATTGTAGTGATAAATGTTGTGATGGCACATGGGATCAAGCTCTCTCTTATCAAGCCTCTCAAAAAAAAATATTGTACTTGTCAACTCAACTCCTCATTTTCCCTTAAGCTCATTTAATGCAAAGCTTGATTCGACAAGCTAGCTCCCATAATAAGATCCAAATGGTGAGTAATCTTTCTCATTTGTGATAATCCAATGGACAAACCTTTATGAATTATCTCTTTATAATTATTATCAAGCAAATCCTTCACTTCTAGTGGCACTTTGATATTTGGGGATTCATTCTTCTACCTTGGAATCAAAACATACTGTAGTGTCCCCAAGGCCGAGCCTCGTTACAGATCATGATATATGCAATGAATTGTAAATGTGCTCTATAGGCTGGTGAGCCAAGTTTTGTATAAGCTAGAAGGCTTATGTGTTTGTTAGGCCAGGAAGCCTAAGTGTTTGAGGGTCAGGAGCCTGCTGTTGTACTTGTATGTATGCAGAATAATCAATAAAATATAAACACCGCCAGGTGCAGACCGACCACGATGAATGAGTGAACGGGGACTGAGCGTCCACAGAGTGGGCAAGGAATTAGGGGCTGGAAGGTGGGAAAGGGGCTAAGTGTTGAGCCTAGGGAAGCCTAGGGGGGCTTAAACTTGGAAATAATATTTTAATATTATTTCAAAAGATATGTGCATCATATGTTTTTATCCTAAGTCCTTTTGGAAGGACACGTGATTTCCCAAGTGGTGGGAGGAACGCGTGTTGGTGGAATGCATGCAGTCCCATGGGTGACAAGTGTCAACCCTGGCGCATGCACTAAAAGGCTGGGATGAGCCGTGAGAAGGGTTCCTCCTCCTCCATTCGACCGGGTACGGCCCTGAGTGTGAGGGGTGCGAGCTAGTCTGCAAGAGACCTCGTGTATGTCTGTTACAGAGAGGAAGCCTGTGTTGGGTGCTGAAGAATGCGTGTTTACCCTTGTTCAGAGTCGTGGAGTCTGTCTGTGAGAGAAAACCAGTGTGTGCATTCCCTGAACGAAATGTCCATGTCAATTTCAGGGAAGAGTCTATGTTTGCCAAGGAAAAGCTGAGCGAGCTTGTGCGTGGAGCCCTGTTCTGAAATCTTGACCGTGAGAACATCCTGTGACTGCTGAACCAGTTCTTGGGAAGCCTATGTCTGTTTTCCCTGTGTTTGTTGTGGCACGCAGTTCTGGACCGCGTGAGGCTTGTTGGCCTGTGAGCAACTCTTTCTAGGTGAAAGAGTTTGCTGGGAAGTGGTTTCTTCCAGAGAGTGCCCAGCACCAGCTACGGGCTCTGAGACTTCCTGATCCGGCCTGTTGCCAAGACCTAGAGAGGGAGGTTAGCACCGATGGACTGTGCGTGTGAAGGTGTATACTCCCGGGCGGAACAGGCATGTGGGGAATGAGAGTCTGGTAGTAGTGGGCATAAGATGGCATCTTTGGGAAGAATCTTTCCAGATATTCCTGTGTTGTTTTCCCTGTAACCTCAGCCTAGCCTAGGATTCCTTGCCCTGGGGTGGAGCTCAGTCCCATCTCGGGGGTGACCACTGTTGAGTTGAGGAGAAGTGCGGTCTACGGCTGGGAGGTTCGTGGAAGGCCTGCACTTGGTTGGTGGATTTCTCCACTGTCACAAGATAAGTGTTTAATTATATTTTTACCACATTTTATCATGACTGTACTGGATCTGTTATCATGTTTTCCATTGTGTAAATGAATTACTGTTGAAAGCTATGGATTGTCTAATTATAACAGTAACTATATGTTTATTCTGAGAATTAAAATGTATCTCTTTGTTTTTACGCATGTGATTATACGATTCTGTATGTTTTATGTAAAAGTCCATGTACAGATTGGTTAGCGAGAGGTTTGAAAGCCTCGGTAGTGAAAAGTGACACTACAATTTGGTATCAGAGCCAAGGTTTCGACACTGAGCCTAGATGGGCCAGTGGAGCGGTCTTTGGACTGAGAATGCGAGGGGAAATTGAGTCGGGAGGACCAATTTTGGACCCTGGTTTGCTCCGAAGCGTCAAGGAGACACTTGACGAGTTTTTGTTAAGAACTCAGGAAGTATAGTGGTGCTATGAAACTGCAGGCTGGTGTGGTCTATGGCCACGGGGAGACAGGTATCTACACCAATGGTGTTAGAACCTTAGGATATGTTCGGGAGGGAAGGCGAGCCCTCGTGACCGTCGGATCTGGAAAAAAAAAATGTGTGTAAGGATTAAAATTCCTTTGGAAGTGGCACAGGACTGTGGAAATCGCGATACGCGAAATCCCGAGTTAGTTAGAAACCGTCTGAGCCATCAGATCTCGGCCGGGAAACCCGACCGCCATTGGATCTGCTAGGAGGTGTCTGAAGGTTAAACCTCAGAAACTAGGGGCGAAAGCTCCGAAATAGATCTAAACCATCCGAAAGACGGAGGACACGTGTCGTGAGATTTCCCATTTCGGGAAATCGGGAATCGCGATATCGGGAGTCACGATGTCAGGAGGTCGGGAATTTTCATAGTAAAAGTCCCGGCAACGACTTGAGTCATCCGTCTGAGGAAGGACGCGCGTCGCGCGATCGTCCAATTCGGAGATCCGGACACCCGGACTCACATAGGTGAGCGTTTTTTATCTTGCATCGGGTGAAGTCCCGAGATTTGATCGAGTCGTCCAACAGTTGAGACACGTGGTGGAGATCGAGCGACCCATCGGTATACAAGCTACCAGGGTTTTGAGTTGACAAAGGATTTTTTCATCGGGGAATAAAAAGTCCCGAAGTCCCGAGATTGAATCGGGATCGTCCATTCGTTGTGGACGCGTGGCAGTAATCCAAGCAATCGTGGAAAGTCCCGATATAAGAGTCATCCATTGGAAATCGGGATTCAAAGAATCAGGAATCGCGGGGACAAGAAGTCCATGCATTGTGAAACTCCGAACCCCGAAACCCCGACAAGAGGTTTGACTACAGTCACGGGGTAAAGGTCACATGGACCAGGAGCTAAGCCAGGAGGGATAACGTGTGAAGGACGCGTCGGGATTCGGAGAATCGTGAATCCTGAGGACATGTGCTTTTGGACATTGGGAAGTCTGAAACCCCGATAAGAGTAAAAGACTGTGGTCTTATGAGAGGCGGTCACATGGACCTCGGCATAGCCGAGGGGGCTAAGGCAAAGGCGCATCGGCAAATCGGGGATCAGGAGTTCGTGAGGACAGGAACTCATGTCGTCGTGGATCATGAAACCCCGACACCCGAAGCTTCAATCGGGAGATGTGCCATGTAGACACATGAAGAGTACCACGTGTCAGCGAGTGGGAATACAAGACAAGAGTGGTGGGACCCTAATGACGTCATCGAAGGTGACGAGGATCCTCCGAAACACACCATGTACCACTACGGTTGAGGGCGACAGTTGTACTGTAGACCCGTAGAATAAGGTAAATCGGAATTTCCGAAGTCGGGGGTGGGGAAGGAGAGTGAAACGAGAGTTCTCCAGTACCGAAACTCCGAAACCCCGAAACTCAAGGTTCTGAAAGTTCCGAAATACTGAAAACTGAAGTTTCAAACACCCGAAAAGTACAGAGCCGAGCAGAGCTCAGAAAATTCATGAAATTGAAACATTTTCATAAGTTGGATTGTTTAGGAAGGATGAAGGAATTGTCAAGAAACGGAGGCTTGACAAATTCTAGTCGTCTGCGCATTGTATTGCAAAAGGTTGACGAGTGCCAGAACTATTTTGGAATTGCCACAAAGTGTAAAGAAATGGAAGAGACACATAATGCTTCCAGTTCAGAAAACAAAGCTCAAAAGAGATAGCGTAGAGCTTTAGTTAGTAGAGTGTGCAAATCCAGCGTAAGGAGTGCTTATAGGGGGAACTTGTTTTAAGTTCGAAAGATTCCAGGAGACGAGCGTAGAGGGTGCCAGATGGGCACCAGAAAGTCTTTCAGAAAGCACAGAAGGGTCAAGTCCCTTTGAGACTGAGTCAGTTAAAAGCTCAGAGAGAAACAGTGCAAGTTCGCATGCCGAGCGCAAGTGTGCGGCAAGGTAAAGTTAAAATTTCATTAACCAAATCTTGGGAAGGAAAACACCGTCGAATTATTCGTGATCCTTCAAGTTAGGGAGGAAGTAAATTCCAAAAGAATTGACGCCAAGATATTTGGAAATAAGTCATTGAGAATTGGAATGAACGGGCAGAATTCTCCATGGAGAACTTGCGAAATCGCGGGGACCATAAGATAGCCAAAAGTTGGAAGGTGGTTAGTGGGTGGAGAAACTCGCCACCCTAGGATTCAAAGTAAACGTGGGCCATTGATCGCGGTTGGTTTTGAACCGTTGGATCATTTCATGAATTCGGGGATTGTGAACTTGGAGCGCAAGCCAAATTCTTCGTCACTCCAACTCCTGAATCGCGAAAGAGATTAACAAGGGTAGAATCGGACGGTGGAGCGCTTCCAGGAAGAAGTTTCGAAAACCCGTGAGTTGTCAGATCCAGCTAACTGTGAGGAGGATAATGCTAAGAGTTGTTCAATACTCAAAAACTCAGGGGAGGTATTGAACCGTCGATCTCAAGGAAGATTGAACCGTTGATTTCTTTCATCGGGAAATCGGAAAATCCAAAGTTTGGAAAAACAGAGGAATTTTTTCTCGAAGATCTTGAAACGCGAACTTCTGATTCGCGAGGAGAGATCTAGACCATTGATTCACGACCAGTGTTAGTTGTTGATCTGACGCACTGGAATTCTATGAAGACGGAAGTTGAAAAGGGAAGAGAATTGTTTTCTAATTCATGAACCGTGAAGTCGGGATTCACAAAAAAGGATCCACGCCGGTGGATTATGAGGAGCTTTGAGTCGTTATATCTGACTCAAGTGGATTTCAGAAAACTAGAGACCGGAAGAAAAGAGGGAAAACTATTTTTCCAAACCCGAAACGCGAATTGTCGATTTGCGAGGAATTGATTTGGACAGTCGAATCCGGAAAGCTGTGGACCTTGATCTGAGGTAAATGGAGTTCGAGAGTTCGGACCTCGGGAGAAAGGAGGAGAGCTAATCCTCGAAGTTCGTAAAGGGTAAAGTTCCGTAGCGTTCAAAAGTTGGTGCCCCAGGTCATAGCTAGAGGTCACGCTGGTGGAAGTTAAAGGAAGAGCTAGCACGCGCTAGACTCTTGTTTTTTATTTTGGGATAGAGAGAGTCAAGGGTGACTCGTATTGAAACACCCGGTACGAGAAGTTTCGAAACGCCTTCTGGATAGGCACGTGGTCATAGCCGGTGGCCATGTGGGAGAAACTTGTGCCACCACTAGTTCTCGTAGGAGAGTTTTCGCGCAAGGCTTGTGGTTTTGTTGCGTGAAGGTTTTAGTAGGAACCCGAAGAGCTGCTCCAACTCAAAGAGCTGAAGACCCATTCACTGGGAGGTTAGCAGACCCTGCTGAGGTGGGAAAACTGCATTGAAAGTGCTTAGGACAAGAATAATTATGCACAAGGATTACAGTGAAGAGCATAAGAAGAGTCAGGAATCCTGGAAGAATTGAATGCTTTTGGGATCCACAAGAAAAAGTGTTAAAGGGAGAAAGAAGTTGTTGCAATTTATAGCAGCGAGTATGTTTTGGCTCGTTGGGACAGCCAGAGGAAAGAATGCTTGCAAGTTGCACGTGTTGTTGGTAATGTTGTTGCATAATGAAGAAAGCAACAGAAAGCTGAAGTGTTGGTTATAAGACTGATAAAAGAAGCATGAAAGCTTCTACTGCTATCAGGTATTCAGGTAGAATAATTTTAATGGCAGTCATGCAGGTAAGAGTTTTATCACTCTTTTTGCATAATTGTTGAAAGGAAATTATGGTAAGAATTTCCTCAACCAGAGCTATGTATTAAATCACATAAATATATTATTTGAATGCATAGCACC
>ML803269.1:95044-117876 GCA_009831015.1 Picea engelmannii
GTGTTTAATTATATTTTTACCACATTTTATCATGACTGTATTGGATCTGTTATCATGTTTTCCGCTGTGTAAATGAATTACTGTTGAAAGCTATGGATTGTCTAATTATAACAGTAACTATATGTTTATTCTGAGAATTAAAATGTATCTCTTTGTTGTAACGCATGTGATTATACAATTCTGTATGTTTTATGTAAAAGTCCATGTACAGATTGGTTAGCGAGAGGTTTGAAAGCCTCGGTAGTGAAAAGTGACACTGCACATACCATATTGCATTTTTTTTTACATCTTGCAAAAATTCATTGGTTGAAATCAACAAGGGTATGTTGCTCTCTCATTCCTCTTCTTTCATGGGTATCAAATTAAATCATTTCCCATATTTAGAGAATGAAAATGTACTCATTCTTCCATCATTTATGGCTCCTTTGTAATATTTCCAAGGAGTATTAGCAATACATGGCAAGCATCCATGGGCATTACATCACATACCACTTCATCATTGTAATCTCCAATGTGAAAGTTTACCTTACATTGCTCATTCAAAGTGGCTTGGAGACCTTCTACAATGAAGATACATTGTGCAAACAAGGGTGGTCAAAGAAATTTAAATTTAACTTCTTTACCATCTCAATGGACACTAAATTGTCAATGCTTCCCCCATCAATAATGAGCGTGCAACATTTCACCCCAACCTTGCATTTTGTTCTAAAAATACATTTTATTTGCCACTAACCCCCTTGTTTCGTTTCAAGCTTAAAAAATGCTTTCCTTAGCATTAATTTTTTACCTTGGACCTAGTTTATAGGGGTTATCAATTGAGCCTACATTACTTCTTTTTCCTAAGTTGCATTTTCTTTGCCCTTAATGTGTTTCTGCATTCCCTAGTTTTTTGCAATTGCCCGATGTCCAAAGTTTCCACATTAGAATCACTTACCTATAGAATAGGGTATTCAATAGCCATGATCTCACCTCCAAATTCTCTTCCTTTACAAGGGTACTATTATATTATTTGTCTCCCTTCACAAGCATTGGTTTGTCCTTGTTCTTGTTTTCCTCTTAATGTTGTTTCACTTCCACTGATAATGCCTTTTTTTCAATATCTACAACACCTCTTCCTTTGAGATTTTCTCCTTGAAAACTCCTTGACAACTTATCTTCCATTATTAAGTTTAGTTGATGAGCTCCTCCACTGAGTGCATGTGTGGAATCTCAAGTACTCATGTTGAATGGTAATCTTTAACCCATTCACATACCATTTAACCTTGTCCTCATCTCCATCATTACCAACTTGAATTGTCATCTTGCATACCTTAATGTAGATTCTTCACACTAAAATCTCTTTGTTCAAGGATTTTTAGCTTCTCAAACAATATTTGATAGTAATAAGAGGGGGGAAACTCCCCTCTAACCCTAGAAGTGATCTTGTTCCAAGTCATTACCTTCTCTTTTCCCTTCCTTGTTCTCTCCTTCCATAAATGATCCCACCAAAGTGATTTGTGTCATCTTAGCTTGGTGCATGTAAATTTAACACATCCAAACTCTTCCATTGGCTCAAATTTAAAATACTCATCCAACTTCATAATCCAATCAACCAACTCCTTTGGATTTAGACTCGAAAGTGGAAACAATCATATTTGGCTTTCTCCCCAATTTTGTTAATGCATGGATGATTCTCTCATTCGTAGCTTGTTCCACTTGTTTTAATCATACTACTTCTTCTCACTCATCATCACTCTCCTCCACGTTACACAACCTCCAACTCCTCAAATCTTTGTCATAGTACTTGCACCTCCTTTGCAATTGTACCAACAATTACACTAATTCCATCTCTTGCACAACCCCTTGTTATTTTTCTTCTTTTTCTTCCCCAATCAAAAGTGACTTCTCTTTTAGCCATATAGGTGGCTATGAAAACATGATGGAAACTATGTGGTTAGAGGTCATTGAAACCATTGTTAACCACTCTCCCATTTAGAATAAACTTGATTGAAGCTTTACATATATTTTTCATAAGTACCTTGAAACTTTAGGAAGCAATGATCTTTATTCTTTTCATCAATAAGTGAATGACAATGCATAAACACATGGTCATAAAACAACTTTCTCAACCCTTTGGACTTTCTCACATGTTCCCTATAATGTACTCAAACAATCTTATACCCATAAAATCACACATGCAATCACTTGCACGGAAATAATTACATAATAAAAAATGATATCCTAATACACCAACAACCCACACCTCCAAACCCCCCTTCAAAATAATAATAATAATAATAAATACATTATTACACTATTTGTAGTGTGGCACATTTAAAAAAAATTGGACATTGAGTATCCCCACCAAGTCTCCAAGGTGGGACTAGTTTACTAGCATACCCTAGAATAATAGAGCATCATGCTCGTTATTGGGTTGTACCTTCATCAAGATTGAGAACCTCCATGTCATTGGACATTTATAATTGGCATGACATGCTTTGGTCTTCAACTTGTAACCTCCTGGATCCCAAAAGGATAGGAGGAAGTTGGGTGAACCATCTTTCCTACATGCCTAATCCTTCGTGTGCCACATGCACACATTATGAAGTGGCCCTGCCACAACTTCATTCAGAAATTTATGTCCACTATTTTTCACTTGACTCCAAAATTTATTCCCACTATTTGATATGAATGTATGCCTTGTTATCCCACCCCCATGCCAGGGATAACTAAGGAGATGATGTCTCGAGGCCCTCAGGTTGCAGACATGGAGTATCGAGAGGCAGATGAGTAGGCAGAGCCCATATCTTACCACATATCACTATTTGATTGAAAGGAAGTAGCATCCACCACACCAGTTTGGCTCACGAAGGACAACAGGTCTTGCTCCATGAGGTAACAAGCTCGATATTGTGGTAAGTGTCATTCTAATAAATGAAGCATTTGAACATGTTGCAAAGGGTCCTTTCTTGATTTTGAAAATATTTGTTTGGAAAATATCACTTTTGCCTCATTTCACCTTGGTGGTTGACATGTTGTCCTAGTAAGTGGTAACCCTCGAGTAAAGGATTGTTACTAGGTGGTCTCCTTGAAGGGTCATCATACCACTCTCGCACATACTTATCACTTTCCATACTTTTTCCCTTTCATTTCCTCATCTTTTGGGTTTTCGAGCATATTGACCTAAGAAGGGCTTGTACCTCATTTCATGGGAAGAAGGGGCTAAAGGCCCGGAGGTAGATTGCAACTACTATAAGAGAATAAGAACCTAATGTTGAAAAGAAAGTGAACACAACAAATGAGGACCATCAAAGTCGATCCAACTTGAGCTCTACCTACTCAGCGCCCACCCCAGTCCCAAATTGCAAATGCTAAATCTTGAAACATTATAAAGGGGACTAGCAAATCACAAATAAATGAAATCAAGGATTGGAAACATGGCTAAAAAGGGGTCTTGGAAAAATAGCACCTAAATAGTTGCTAACTCAAGAGCAAGCGCACCCTCTACAGAGGCACCCACAAATGAGACAATATGAGCCCTTGTATGTCAAGAAACCCCATGCTCAGAAGTCACACCACCATCCACCTCATACTCTTTACATGAATTAGAGAGTGTCCTCTTGGAAAACACTCCTTGACTTGGGGAATGATCTACCCAATAGGTCACCATGACAACCCTCCCATACTTAAATTTGGCAAGTTGTAAAAGGTCTTTGAGCATTTGTTTATTTTGAAAGGGGGGGATTTGATGCACATGTTTGGGTGGTTCGTTTATTAGATATGGCTTACTTGGCATGATACTTGTGACTTGTGGACCCTTGGAGGGCAAATTTGTTTGTATTTGCAGGGATTTTCTAGGTGAAATTATTTCATGGAGGCACAATGTAATACCCCTAATCCAAACCCCAATTGTAAATGAAAATGTAAAGGTACATATAGGTTGGTAAGTCGTTGGCACCAAGTTTTGGTTCAGTTTTGCACACACCTGAGTAGTGTGCAAGGATTGTTTACAAAAGAAAGAGCGCACACATTCCACGGTGTTGCACACACCTGAGTAAGTGTGCGTGGATTGTGCATCAAGGCAAGAGTGCACACATTTCATAGCTTTTCGCTCACCCAAGTAAGTGTGTGAGGATCACCTTGAAGTACACATCAGACCAAGTTATATGTGTGTGTGTGTGTGAGAGAGAGAGTGTGTGTGTGTGTGTGTGTGTGTGTGAGCCCGAAGAGCCTGTGTGGTTATTGGTCTGGTGAGTTGGGATGTAAAAAGGCTAGTGCCCCTATCATTGTAAAGTGTAATCACACTCAAATAATTAATAATATCACATTGTTGCATGTAGACCAATCAGACGAAAAAATATGGGGGGATAAACTCCACCAAAAAGGGAAAAGGGGGGCTAAAATTTTATAAAGAGGGGCTAAGCCAAGGGGGCTTGAGTCCAAGGGAGTATTTCATTAATATTTCTCAAAAAAAAAAAAATTATGGATATTTATTTATCCTAAGTTCTTGAGGGATGGAAACAAGTCACCAAGTGGCCAAAGCTAATTCTGAAGGTGACAAGTGTCCAATTATGAGCATGCAATATATATTGTTGAGCCTTAGTGTATTTTGGGGGGGATAACTTCACTCTTTCTCTTCATCATTCATACCATATGAACTAGGATTTCCATTACCTTATCTCCTGAGTTCTTATTGTCGAAGAAGTGGGTTGTCAGGCCCATGAGCATTCTCTCCAGGTGATAGATTTGTTGGGAATTGACCCCTAGTGCGTTGGGCATTAGATACAGGGCTCTGGGGATTCATGTTCATCCTGTTATTGAAGCCCTGGAAGGGAAGTGGGGCAGGCGAGGGACTGTTCAATAGAGAAGGGGCACACTTCCTGGGGTAGAACAAGCCTAGGGTGGAACATACATGTGGGGAATGAGAGACTGTAGGCTAGTTTCAACTGTTGGGCACCTTGGACTGATCAATTATGATGATTATCAAACCTTATCCTCGCATTAGGAATCATTTTTATCTGGTTGAGTTTAAGCCCAAGCTCGAGGGTGACTTCTTGTTGAAAGTTTATGAGCAACAGAGTCTATGGCTGTGAAGAATGTTTGAGCTATGCACATAGTTGGTGACTCTTTATAAAAGATAAGTGTCCTTTATGTACTTGTCTATTTACCATGTGATTATTTACCTATGTATGATATGGGTTTATTTCTTGTATGATGTTGCATGTGATTAATTGTTTTCAATATGTATAATGTCATTTGCACATGTAAAGCATGATGTTGTTGTTCAGTATTTATTGTCGCGCATGTAGAGTATGACAATTATTAAGTAGTTCATGTTAGTTAATTTTGTATATCGGTCATGAGTTTTCGAGGCAAGGCTAGAATTATCATGCATGCAGGGAATTAATCTGTGCGCGCAAGAGGCTAAAATTATTGTGTGCACAGGGAAGCAGTCTGAGCGCACAAGGAAAATAGAGTGGATATGCATGCAGTAGTAATCATGTGTTCAGAGTGGTTATACGTAGAGTGGTACTTGTGTGCTCAGTTTGATTGTGCGCACAGTTGTATTATGTGTTAATTATGTTGTTATAACTAGTGTCAGAAGAGGAAAAATTTGTGTGGCGTGATCCAACTTGGGATCGTGCACGTTACCTTGAGTTTCCCACACAGATTTTCAAGACTGATTGTAATAGGGACCATTATAGTGTAGAATCTGCGCACTAGATTTTTTTTGGAATGGCATTGCCCATCTAGGAGGTTGGGTATGTTACAGTTTGGTGTCAAAGCATTTTTGTTAAGTGATGGTAACGGGGGACGTTACAAATTAGTATCAGAGCTCCAATTTCAACACTCAGCCTGCATGGGTTGGGTATCTACTTAAGGAAAAATTTGGAATGGCAAGTGGACGAATTTGGAATTACAACACGACCATGGTGCACATAAAATAAGAATGCGTAGGTGTGCAAACTAAACTTTGGCGTTGCGCGGTGTAGAACTGGTAGCGTGCAGGAAATAAGAGAAAACAAGTGTGTGCATTAAACTTTGACGTTGCAGGGTGCGATGCTAGAAATGCACAAAAAGCAATGGTGCGCGAATGTGCGCACTAAAATTTGGGGTTGCGCGGAGCAGAACTTGTGGTGCATGCATAATATTGATATGTGGTGTATGTGTTAAATATTGACATCGCACATTGTGGAGCTGGTATGCCTTGAGTACTAGTGCGCGCGTGGGCTTCGGAAAGAAGAAAGAAAGGGGAAAAAGGTATTCGGGTAAATTCTAAATGACCATGATTTACTGCGCAAGACTCAAAATTGCGCAAGGGAGCAATCGATGGGAAATTTTGGACAGATGATTCCAATTATTCACCCAAAATCTTGAATTTGGACGTTAAAATCATCCAAGAAATCAGAAGAAAGGATTCTGACAAAATTGTGCAGAGTTTTCATGATGTTGTCGCATGAATTCGTCTAACAAATCTTATTGCCTACACATTTTGCAGAATTAACAATGATTAGATCAGGACAAAATCAACGTAGAGAGTCAAAAGCATGGAATATGCACAAAGAACTTACAACCAGGATGATGAATTTGGGGGTTTGTATATTGGTATGGGTATTAATAGTACAGAATTCAATGAGCATAGAGAAGGAAAGGAGGAGCGTATTAACTTGGTAGAAACCATAAAGGGGCTGCAAAAAGATGTCCAAAGCTATAAAGTTGAAAATGAGAGGCTTATGAAAGCCAAGGAGCAGCAAGATGGCTTCAATATTAAGTTATTGCAAAGCTTGGACATAATAGAAAATAAACTGGATAAGGCGATAGAGTCAAGCAAGTAAAGGACTCACATGCCTCATGGTAAAAGAAGAGAACCAAGAATGTTGATAGGAATCATCACCACTCACCAAATCATTCATGTAAGAAAGCGCATAGTAGCTCAAGTCCATCTCCTGTCAGAAAGCACAAGAGAAGGACAGGGGTGGACAAGCTATAGGGATAAATGAATAAGATCAAGCCTCCTACCTTTTATGGTGAGAACAAGAAGGATGAAGACGTAGAGACCTAGTTGTTGGGTATGAGGAAGTACTTCCAGTTGCATAATTACTCTGGGCATTTAGAAGGGAGAATTTCCATCTATCAGCTAAAGGGAAAAACATCAATATGGTGGGATCAGTTCGTGAAAGTGCAACACATTGATGAGAAGAAGGCTACTTGGAGGGAGTTTAAGAGGTATTTTCAAAAGAAATACTTAACCAAGCGATACTATGACAAGAAAATGAAGGAGTTCTTTGAACTAAAGTTTGGGAGTGTTATTTCACAACTTGTAGGTTGGGAAAATCCCGACCCAAACTACAATATGGCAACAACTAACAGAAAACCTACCCACTGTCACCTTATATAGGTATTCTCATCACTTTAGAGATGAAGCAATCACCTCAAGAGGGAATCTCGGGTGACCCTAGGGGAAATAAGATGAAAAATGAAGAGATGATGAAGATCCCCCCTATAGGCCAATGATGAAAGGTAAGAAGGGCTTGAAAAAAGTCTCGTAGATGGTGGAAGATGTACCACAGTATAGAAGACCTTACAAGTATCGATTGTACTTGCCCGAGACACAAGGAAAACAAAGATACAAGCCCAATAATATGTTGGACAAGAAAGTTAATCTTGTTGTCCCTAGTTGCAGAAATAAACAGTAATATATATCATCAACAAAGAGTAATAAGAGCTTCAAATAAAGTTGCTAAAATTCTAGTTAAGATTGCAAGAGACAAGCTAGCAATAACTAGTTTAACTCAAGTAATAATGCATGAGACTTTAGCAACAAGATAAGGTTGTCATAAACAAGTACTGTAGAGATAATTATCAAACTTATGGCTCTAGAAAACATGTTTTTACAACAAATAAAACAACCACCACAACTTTCCAACAATCCACCCAAAAAGTGCGCTAATACTAGTAGAGGATAGGGGCAAATTTTTAGCAACTTTTGATGGTTGGTTTGTGAGTTATTAAAAGATTTGTATTAGGGTTTATGTAACCCTAATAGATGTAGATTAAATTTTGTAACAACTCCAAGAATACCATAAGAACTAATATGCCCTAGATGGTTTAGAAACCTCAAGGCATCCACAAAAGAATCCAACTTAAACAAGATCGATACCTCACTAAAACATGTTTACCAATGCAAACAATTTTATTTCTGCAATGCAAAAAATCATATTAGTTCCTTTATAATAGGGTGAATGGAGTCTTTAAAACACAAGTTAGATAAACAATATCCCTAGGGGTGTAAATCCTCTTACTCCCTAGGGTATGCCAATCAAACAAGGGTAAATCTAGAAGGGTATACACTCTTGTATTTCTCCTAGCAACCCTTGTCAAAGAATGACTTACAAACACTAGTTCACCAAACATTTACCACTCAAAATCAAGTAAAGAAGCCTGCAAGAGGTGTGCACAACTTAACCTCATCCAATCACCAAGAGATAACACCAAAAATCATTTCAATATGAGAGAGATACCAAAATTCCCAAGTAGGGCGCAAATTTCAACCACTAGTCTTCTCATAATGGGAGAGCTATGATCCAAATGAGATACAAATGATCTCTATTTATAGAAAATGTGCTAAACATAGTTTGTCCAAAAAATTTAGGGTGAAACACAAGATAAGGGGGTCAACAACCCTTATATTTCCCCTTTACATAAAATAATACTTTTTAAATCATAATTTGCACATAAAGTAAACGCTAAAGTAAGACGTCACCCTTCTAGGGTGATGTTTTGGCACCTTTGCAAGTCGTTCGAGTAGGATATGAATGTGTTAGGCCTCCAAAGGCCAAGTGTCTTCAAGAAAACCTTCTCCTCCATGATCCAAGGATTCTCTCCTTCAAACATGCCAAGTGACCTCAAACACCACCAAAACCCTAGCCCTAGGTGATGTCAAGCCCCTAAAACGTGACGTTTTTCCCCTTTTACGGAAGTCATTTGGCATGTAAGGGGTGGGCAAGGTCCTCCAAGGTGTCCTTTAGGCCTCCAAAGACATGTCATTGTCATATGGAGTGTGCACCCTTGGCATCCAACCTGAGGGATTCAAGCCCCATGGAAGCCCAAGCTAGGCTTGTTCTTCCAAAATTGTCCACCAGCTAGGTCCTACAAAGACAAATGGATACACACTCCAAGGATCTCAAGTCAAATGCATCATGATGAGTAAATCAAATAAATAAAAGAACCATCTAAGAATGTACATCCAAACCACCTCATCAAAATAAACCAATGCTCAAAGACCCTATGCAATTTGCCAAGTTTAGGAATGGGAGGGTTGACAAAACGACCTATTGGGTGAATCGTTCCTCATGTTTAGGGGTGTTTCTCGAGGGGAACTCCTTCTAAGTCATGTGGATGAGGTCTCATGTATGGGGGGAAGATTTTTTGGCATGGGGTTCAAGGCATACAATGGGTTGTAGTGTCTCACTTATGGGTGCCTTTTTAGAGGGTGTGGTGCACCTTCGTTTTCAATGCAACCTTCTTCCAAGCCCATTTATTGCCTTTTATTCTTTTAGGATGTTTCCAGGTTGAAGCCAAGGTGGGGCTTCTACCTAAGCATGAAAAAGTGTACCCACCTTGACTCTACCCTAGTCACATCATGCTTCCCCAAGTTGAAAACATGTGTGGGACTTCTACCTAAGCAATAAAAACAGTGCCCACACATGCTCCACCTTAGTTGGCATTTGTTATTAGCTATTCTTTTATGGGTCCCATTAGTTTCTTATGAGAGACATTTCATTTTCCTTGAGATCCCTGGTTGAGCATCTAGATGGTTAATTCATTGGCTTTTGTCTTTTTTCCAACTACAAACCTCTGGGCCTTCAACCCCTTCTTTCCATGAAATGAGGGACAACCCCTTCTTGGGTTAGTATACTCGAAAATCCCAAAAGGTGAGGAGATGAGAGGATTTAGTGTGGAAAGTGACAAGTATGGTCAGGAGTGGAACGATGACTCGTCAAAAGGGCCTCCCAGTAGTAGACCTATCCCTAAGGGTGACCCACTTGCTAGGGCTCAATGTCAACCACCAAAGTGAAACAGGGAAAATAGCATAATGTCCAAGCAAATGTCACATAATCAAAAGCAGTAATAGATGCAACAAACTCAAATGCCTCAAATATTGAAGTGACACTCGCCATAATACCTAACTTGTCCCTCATGGAGCAAGACCAAATGTCTTCCGAAGGCCAGCTGATTTGGTGGATACCGTCGTGACGAACTTGGAGTTGTGGTGATGAGGTGGGTCTTCGTCTGTGCAAGTGGACATTGTTGGTCAAGCTATCTCTCAGTACTCCATGTCTACAACCCGAGGTCCTCGATACATGATCTCCTTAGTTATCCCTAGAAGTTGGGGATAACATCTAGCTCCTACTTTGGGACATGTACTCGTCGTAGAGTGCATCAGAACCGCAACATCTCTTGGTGGACCTGTGCCTACAATGAAACGTAACATTGTAAAATATAGGGTGGTTCTATCACCCTTCGTCCATATACATCAAAACCAAAAATAAAAACTAATCTAGAAAAGAAAATTTTAGCATTTTTTTTAATTTCTAAACTAAACATGAAATCAATATGCAAGTAGAGAAAAAACGAAATATGAAATGCATATAAACTATCATGAGCAATCAAGATGCAAATTCAAGAAAGAACAATGACCTAACTACTTACCTGGGGCCTTGGGGCCCTGAAGATTAGGTGATAGGTGATGTCAAGTAAAGTCATACGACCAATGCAACCATATGTTCATCATTTCATTAAGGTATCTCCCCATGTGCTTAATCATGCAATACAAGAAGGATAAGTTGAGCACATACTAATCATAAGCATAAATATAATCAGTCATGAAATGAAACTCATGGAGATGGATGGGAGGGAGGAAATCATGTTGGAAAGAGAAACCATCAGCCTGATCATCCTACCTGAAAGTGTAGCGACAAGCTTGGTCAATCCATCTATGAAGAGGGCTACCATATGTAGACGACAACTCATCTTCATCTTCACCTAGAAAATCATTGCTCCCTGAAGGATGAGAAAGGACAAGAGATCCCAAGAAAACCTTATGATTCCCTAGAGAAGAGGAAACAAGATAAGGGAGGACCTCGGGTCCTAAGAAGGACTCTTTTCCCACATCCAAAACATGTTGCTTCTTCATCCGTAAATTCTTTTGAAGGTCCCCAAGATGAAAACATTGTTTCTCTATAATATGAGTCTTCAACTGCTCTGGAAAGGCCACATACTAGTATCCATCTAAATCTGAGGACGAAGGTGGTTGAAATTCCTTATAGAACAAGCATGCATCCCTAAAAGGATCTGCATCACAACTCCCACAGGATGACTGAAAATCACCCTGAAAATGTTGCGACATGTCATCCTCAAATGGGCAGAAAAGATTTCAACCATGTCATCATCAGGCTACCAAACATATGAATCAAATGCATATGAAGGCCAGTCCTCTGAAGGTGAAAATTCAACCCCCTTTACTTGAGAGCTACCCTCAATGTCGTAAATGGGGTCTCTATCAAAAATGAGACAACCAAAATCTCATGTGTGTCTCCCTTCCTGTATGAAAGTGTCTATGTGCTCATCAACCATATCCAAGGTTTCTTTCATATGACCATCAGTGGGACAAAAAATGACCATCTCTTTATCTTCGTGTGCGGGAAGAGCAGGGGCTAGGGCAGCTTCAACTGGATCTTCAATTTCTTCACCATTTGGACTAATTGCTTCTTCAACTTCATGCATAGGAGGAAAGCATGGCTAGACAAACTCACCTTCATCAAGCGGGAGCAAAGATAATGATGTCTTAACATGTTTCAATTGGTCAAAAATCTTATTTCTTTTTATGCCCCTCCATCGCCCCTTCATTGCAAAGGGATTGATCCTTAATACAAAGTGCTTTGTTTGCCTCCTTTCAAAAGGCTCTGTCCCATCCAAGGGATCCTGTAATATTTATTCACTTCCAAATTCATGGAATAAAGTATCATTAAGACCTTCAAAAGGGTCACAACTCATCACGTTCTCTTCTTGATGTGTAGGAGGAGTAGAGGCCTGGATGTCTTTATCGAGTGGAAGGGAAGATATAAGAACCTCATCAAATGTCTCATCTAGATATTTAACACGAGAAACTTCAATGGGATCTTCTTCAAACTTTTCTTCATCTTCATATATAGGAAAACCTTCTCTGCAAAGAACGTCTTTTAGCTCTTGGAAATTATCTTGCAAATTCTGGGTAGTTGGTTGATAATGCCTGAGAAATACTTTAATGAGATTTGTATAAGATGGGATACTTCTTGGATTACATGAGTGTGCAAGCCAACTCATTTGACTTGATTCCAATGAAGATACAAAAAATTTCATCAACACATCTTCATGTAGCACATTTAAGCTTGAAGCATACTTAATATAATTCACGACATGGGTGACTTCTAAAGTTGTATCACAATTAAATCTAGGGCAATTTGCCCTCCACTTTGTAGAGCAATGATTTGGATATCTGGGGATATTCTAAACATCAAGAGAAGGGTACACCTTATGGAATGGACATGGTAAGTCCTGTGAGACCATGGTTCCATTACTTAGGGTAATACCTCAATGGAGTCGCTAGATGAGATCAAAGCTCATCAAAGGATGGAAAGGGTAATCAGGGAAAGGTGGGTTCTTGGAAGGTGGAGTCATCAAATGAACTTCAAGAAGAGCTCATCAAGGGTGGAAGGGGAACGTCCTTCAAGTGGAGTCACCAGGAAAGCTAGGGAAAGGCTTTGGGATAACTTGCCAGAGTGTCATTAGGGTTCGAAAGAGGATTCAAAATCCTCCCCGATAATGGTACCAAAATGTTATTGCACAAGTTTTAGGTTTGGAAAATCCCAGCCCAAACTACAATATGGAAACAACTAAGAGAACACCTACCCATTGTCACTTTAGATAAGTATTCCTATCACTTTAGATATGAAACAATCACCTCAAAGGGGGAATATCGGGTGACCCTAGGGGAAATGAGATCGAAAATGAATAGAATATGAACAGTCCCCCTATAGGTCAATGATGAAAGGTAATAAGGGCTTGAAAAGAGTCTCGTGGATGGTGGAATATGTACCACAATATAGAATACCTACCAAGTATTGATTGTACCTGCTCGAGACACAAGAAAAACAAAGATACAAGCCCTATAATATGTTGGACAAGAAAGTTAATCTTGGTGTCCCTAGTTGCATAAATAAACAATAATATATATCAGCAACAAAGATTAATAAGAACTGCAAATAAAGTTGTTGAACGTCTAGTTAAGATTCCAAGAGACAAGCTAGCAATGACTAGTTTAACTCAAGTAATAATGCATGAGACTTTAGCAACAAGATAAGGTTTTCATAAACATGTACTGCAGAGATCATTATCAGCCTTATGGCTGTAGAAAACAAGTTGCTATAGAAAATAAATCAACTACCAAAACTTTCCAACAATCCACCCAAAAAGTGCGTCGAGGCTAGTAGAGGATAGGGGCAAACTTTTAGCAACTTTTGACGGTTGGTTTGTGAGTTATTAAAAGATTTGTACTAGGGTTTCTGCAGCCCTAATGGTCATATATTAAATGTTGTAACACTTCCAAGAAGACCAAGAGAAATAATATGCCCTAGAAGGTTTAACAACCTCAAGGCATCTGGTGAGAGTGGGCTAGTGTTGGATCCCGATGATGATAATGTAGGGCTTGTTGGGAATTACGAAATCTCTGAGAAATTGGAGAGAGGAAGGTAGAATGTGAAGACATTCCACACCAGGGCCCGATCCGAGGGAGAGCTCTCAAACCTCTTTCCATAGAATTGTGATCCCTTCTTCTTCTTTCGTGTTTGTATTCTCGACATTTGCAGAACTACCCATGTTGTCTTCTTTTCTGGAATATAGTCCAAGCTAGGATTGGGGCCACCATTGAGATTGGAAGGAAAACCATTGTTGTAGTAATAACAGACAAGCTTTGAGGACTAAGGGAAGATGAGATTTGGTTGCTAAACATGGTGTCCCCTAGAAGTTGTCGCCGTATATATCTATGCCTTTGGACACATATATTAATGGTTTTTCATTGAAGAAGGCATATGTGAGTTCAACACCAGATTATGAATCCTTGGAAGTAGATGTGAGTATACAATGCTCGTATATTTGAGGGAAATTCAGTGGTGACTTCCAAGTGGATCTACAAGATCAAACACAAGCACAAAGCACACGAAGCATCACGAAGCACAAAGCGAGATTTGTTGCTAGAGGATTCTCTTAGATGGAGGGAATAGATTATGAGGAGACATTTTCTCTTGTTGCTCGATACACTTCTATCTAGATGATTATTTCCCTTGTTGCATCCATGGGTTGGAGACTAAATCAGATGGATGTGAAGAAAACCTTTTTCATTGGAGAGATTGAAGAAGATGTATACATCAAGTAGCCAGATGTTTTTGTGATACATGAGAAGGAGTCTCATGTGTACAGGTTGAAGAAGGCCATGTATGGACTCAAGCAAGCACCTTGAGCTTGGTATGTGAGGATTGATGGACACCTAATGAGTTTGGGCTTCAACAAAATTTTTGTTGATCCCAACCTATACTACAATATTGTTAATGGTGAGTCCCTGATTTTTGGTCCTCTACGTTGATGATTTATTTCTCACTGGTACAAAGAGCCTTATTGTTGAATGCGAGTATGTGTTGGCCTCTGAGTTTGAGATAAAGGACCTTGGTATGATGCACTACTTCTTGGGACTAAAGGTGTGGCATAGAAATGATGAGATCTTCCTGAGTCAAGGGAAGTACACAGTTGAGATATTGAAGAAGTTTGGGATGTTGAACTGTAAGCCCATGGCTACACCAATGATGATGAATATGAAGAAACTAAATGTGTCGTCTTCTTATTCCAATGAGATTGATCTGACCCTGTATAGACAACTAATTGGATCATTGATGTATCTAGTTAACACCAAACCAGATATTTGCTAGGCAATGAGTGCACTTATCAAGTTCATGAGTCAGTCGAGACAAACACACGAGATTGTTGCAAAGCATGTGTTGAGATACCTACGAAGAATAGTTGGACATGGTCTGAGATATACTTCCAGTATTGACACGATATTACAGGGATATACTGGCTCTGATTGGGTAGGGAGTGCAATAGAAAGGAAGGGCACCTTCGGGTGTTGCTTCACTTGGGATCTTCCATGGTTTCCTGGTGTAGCAAGAAACAAACTTTAGTGGCTTTGAGCACCATAGAAGCATAGTACATTGCATCAATTGTAGCAATCTCAATACATGAGTCAAGCCAAGAGATGTTGAGGAAACATATATGGCAGCAGCTCCAATGTATGTGGAGGCACTCCCAGAAAGGGAGGCGGTACTACATCAAAAAAGGACCAGAGATTGAGTTACCTCTAGAGAAGGAGGAAGAGCTACCTTCGGTGTCAGAGGGAGAAGAGACAAAGGAGGAGTCACCTCCATCTCCAAAGGGAGCAGTTATTGAACCATTCTCAGTTCCAGATAAAGCAGTTGCAAAGGAAGAAATTGCAAAAAGAGAGTGGAGGATCTAGTTCCCCAAAGAGTAGTTACAATGTACCAGAGGGAGTAGTTGCAGAATCCCAGGGGGAGTAGTTGTAGAGAGAGTGGAGGACCTACTCTCAAGAAAAGAGCCATATAATGCTTTGCAGTAAGCACCCTGAGCAAGCTCGTGATTTGAGCAGACTAAGTTGCAACAAAGAGTGTATCAGTGTGGCATAGTTGGATATGTCTTAGGAGATAAATAGAGGCAACAGAGATATACAGTTCTAACCAGGTAGAGAGTGCAGTTGAAACATACTTCTATAGCACTCAGTACTGCAGAGGAAAAATATATCGCAGCCAGTGATGTGAGTCATGGAAGTAGTGAGGTTTCAAAGGATTCTCATAGGATTTCATCTGAGACATGGTGCAGAGGAAGGCAGTATTGGTGTAGTACCTTCCTATAGATGAGTAGGTTACTGATGTTCTTATCAAACCCCTTACCAAGACGAAGTTTGAGTACTTTCGTGACAGACTTGGCATGGTATAGAATGCCTCCCTCGCTGAGAGGGAGTGTTGATGTTTTCAACTTCCTCAGACATTCTCCAAATCGTACTCCTATGTGATTGAGTTGAGTTGATTTGTGAGGACACTTATCTGAGAAGGGATAAGTGGGTTTGGGCTTATAGCCCAACATCCCTTGTGGAGAGCACATGAGGACACATCCCTTGTGGAGAGCACATGAGGACACGTCCCTTGTGGAGAGAACATAAGGACATGTCAAGGGAGTTGACCTTGACGTCACACATTATGGGGAGTTGACCCTAGTGTTTCTAGAGGGAGTAGCCTCTAGAAGTCCACATCGGAGTGCCATGTGTGACAGACATTCTCTAGATCATATTCCTCTGTGATTGAGTTAAGTTGATCTGTGAGGACACTTATCCGAGAAGGGATAAGTGGGTTTGGGATTATATCCCAATGTCCCTTGTGGAGAGAAAATGAGGACATGTCAAGGGAGTTTACCTTGACGTCACACACTATAGGGAGTTGACCCTAGTGTTTCTAGAGGGAGTAGCCTCTAGAAGTCCACATGGGAGTGCCATGTGTGACAAAAATTCTCCAGATCGTACTCCTTTGTGACTGAGTTGAGTTGGTCTGTGAGGACACTTATCCAAGAAGGGATAAGTGGGTTTGGGATTATAGCCCAACATCCCTTATGGAGAGAACATGCGGATGTGTCCCTTGTGGAGAGCACATGAGGACATGTCAAGGGAGTTGACCTTGACGTCACACACTATGGGGAGTTGACCCTAGTGTTTATGGACGGAGTAACCTCTAGAAGTCCACATGGGAGTGCCATGTGTGACAAACCCTTTGCTACTACGGTGGTTGTGTACCACTGGCGAAGACTATATGTCTTTGGATAGTAGTTGTGTGCTACTACTATAGTGGTTGTGTACCACTAGTAGTGATTGTGTGTCACTGAATAGTAGGTGTGTTCTACTAGTAGTCGTTGTGTACCATTGGACAGTAGTAGTGTACTACTATGGATCAACACAGTCGTGTTCTATTGGATGGAAATTGTAGTTGTTGTATTCTACTAGTTCATTGTCACGAAGACTACCAAATCACTTGGAGTAGTTGTGTGTTGCTTGATCGCAGAGACTGTGACAGATGATTCGAGCTATCAAGGGAATGGTAGTTGAAGTGTGCTACTAGTTGATTACAGAGTAGTCAGTGGACTACTAGATGAAGAGATCATGGAAAGATAACTCCCTAGCTAAAAGGGAGTGTTGATGTTTCAGCGTTAGGAGGACCTTCTCCTAGATTGGGTTGTAGACCAAGGGAGATAGGATACACTTATCATAAAGGTGCACTTGTGGTAAATGGGCCCAGGCGTAGTCCTTCCTTGATCGTGACAAGGAGTAATATGGACTCGAGGTGCTTGAGGTACTTTCCATGTGTCAGATAGCATCGGGTTGACATTCACTCACAAGGTTGTACCTGTGGTGAATGGCCCAGGTGTAGTATTTCTCCTTAGTCATGTTGATTTGACTTTGTACCTGTGGTGAATGGCCCAGGTGTAGTATTTCTCCTTAGTCATGTTGATTTGACTAGTAATGATAAAGACTCGAGATTTTAGATGATATCACATGCGGACCCAGAGTGAGCCCTATCTCATAGAGAATCAATTGGCTCAGAGGGAGAGTCACAAGGGGATTTTCCCCTCGATTCAGGTGGGAGAGAGACATCTCCAAGGACTACTAGATAGGTGTCATGAATCTAGGGAGACGTTTGTATACTTCAAATACAAGCTTGGCATGATGCAAAATGTTTCCCTCATTGAGAGGGAGTGTTGATGTTTGGACAACATCAGGAATACATTCTCCTAGATTAATAATTAATAATAAATCGTTATTTATTATCCAAGAGACACATCCTTTCATGGATGGTCACCATATGTTCTCTATATATGGAACACTCATCATTGCAATAAAACATCTATCATATATCATCTTATATAGAAAAATCAACAAAATATAGGAGGGTATACACTCTTGTATTTCTCCTAGCAACCCTTGTCCAAGAATGACTTATAAACTTAACAAATGAGTTGAAGCTTAATGGAGAGTGTATGCAACATACTCCTCTTAGGGTTTCAACCAACAATAACCAATAACAAGCAAGAAATAACCAACAAATGCATATTTTTCCTTACCAATTCCGAGAAAGAGAGGGATCAAACCCTAGTTCACCAAGCATTTACCACTCAAGAGCAAGTAAAGAAGCCTCCAAGAGGTGCACACCACTTAGCCTCATCCAATCACCAAGAGATAACACCAAAAATCATTTGCACAAGAGAGAGATACCAAAATGCCTAAGTAGTGTGCAAATTTTAGCCATTAGTCTTCTCACTATGGGAGAGCTATGATCGAAATGAGATACAAACGATCTCTATTTATACAAAATGTTCTACACATAGTTTGTCCACAAAATTTAGGGTAAAACACAAGATAAGGGGTCAACAACCCTTATCTTGCCCCTTTACATAAAATAATACCTTTTAATTCTTAATTTGTACATAAAGTAAACCCTAAAGTAAGACATCACCCTCTTAGGGTGACGTTTTGGCACCTTTGCAAGTTGTTGGAGTAGGAGATGAATGTGTTAGGCCTCCAAAGACCAAGTGTCTTCAAGCCAACCTTCTCCTCCATGATCCAAGGCTTCTCTCCTTCAAACGTGCCAAGCGTCCTCAAACACCACTAAAACCCTAGCCCTAGGTGATGTTAAGCCCCTAAAAGGTGAGGTTTTGCCCCTTTTAAACAAGTCGTTTGGCATGTAGGGGGTGGGAAAGGTCCTCCAAGGTGTCCTATAGGCCTCCAAAGGCATGCCATCGTCAACCAAAGTGTGGGCCCTTGGCAGCCAACATGATGGCTTCAAGCCCCATGGAATCCCAAGCTAGGCTTGTTCTTCGAAAATTGTCCACAAGCTAGGTCTTGCAAAGACAAATGGATACGCCCTCCAAGGATCTCAAGTCAAATGCATCATGATGAGTAAATCAAATCAAGAAAAGATCCATCTAAGCATGTACATCCAAACCACCTCATCAAAATAAACCAATGCTCAAAGACCCTATGTAACTTGCCAAGTTTAGGTATGGGAGGGTTGACAAAACGACCTATGGGGTGAATTGTTCCTCAAGTTTAGGGGTGTTTCCCGAGGGCACCTCCTTCTAAGTCATGTGGACGAGGTGTCAAGGATGGGGGGAAGAATTTTGGGCATGGGGTTCATGATATACAAAGGGTTGTAGTGTCTCACTTATGGGTGCCTTTGTAGAGGGTGTGTTGCACCTTCGCTTTCAATGCAACCATTTTCCAAGCCCATTTATTTCCTTTTATTCTTTTAGGATGTTTCCAGGTTGAATCCAAGGTGGGGATTCTACCTAAGCATGAAAAACTATGCCCACCTTGAATCTACCCTAGGCACATCATGGTTCCCCAAGTTGAAAACATGTGTGGGGTTTCTACCTAAGCAATAAAAACAGTGCCCACACATGCTCCATCTTTGTTGGCATTTGTTATTAGATATTCTTTTACGGGTCCCATCAGTTTCTTGTGAGAGACATTTCATTGTCCTCGGGATCGTTGGGTGAGCATCTAGAAGGTTAATTGATTGGATTTTATCTTTTTTCCAGCTACAAGCCTCTAGGCCTTCAACCCCTTCTTCCCATGAAATGAGGGACAACCCCTTCTTGGGTCAATATACCCGAAAATCCCAAAATATGAGGAGACGAGGGGATGTCATGTGGAAAGTGACAAGTATGGTCAGGAGTGTCACGATAACTCGTCGAAAGGGCCTTCCAATAGCAGACCTATCCCTAAGGGTGACCCACTTGCTAGGGCGCAATGTCAACCACCAAAGTGAAACAGGGCAAAGCGCATAATGTACAAGGAAACGTCACATAATCAAAAGCAGTAATAGATGCAACAAACTCAAATGCCTCAAATATTGAAGTGACACTCACCATAATACTTGACTTGTACCTCATGGAGAAAGACCCAATGTCTTCTGGAGGCCAACTAATGTGGTGGATACCGTCGTGATGAACCTGGAGATGTGGTGATGAGGTGGGTCTTTGCAAGATACCGGATATAATAAATATGCAGAACAAAAATAAAATGCTAGAAATGGCAGAATAACAGTAATATAACCAGCATAATCTCCACAATAACACATAAATGATATAAGAACAACAACAGAAATAACACTTTGATTCAGAAAGCAATTTTCATGGGCCTCTTTGAGGGGGCAACCTCCAGTCGAGAAACGCTCTATTACAATAATCTCCAAGCTAGGGTTTCCATACCCTCGACCCTTATTTATACTAAATATGTCTATCAAGAGAAGCATCTAGAGGAAGATCCTTCTAGAAGCGGAAGCTTCTATTAGGTCTTCTTACATCCGCCTTATTCTATTTTATTGAAAAGGCCTTATTAATATTGACCTTTATTACATCCAAATATATTGATCTACCTATGTGCGGGTTAGGACCCTAACATGTCCGCCCCCTTAAAAACAACCTTGTCCTCAAGGCTTGAGATGTGGAAACTGCTGCAGAATGGTAGTTGGTTCCCAAGTGGCATCTGCTGGAGTYGTATCTTTCCACTGGACTAGCACTTCCTTGATGGTTCTCTGATGCAGGCGACKCTCAYGCTGGTCCAAAACTGCTTCTGGCTGTAGCCAAATGGATCCTTCTTCAGCTAACTCTGGAAGGTTGGTTTGAATTTGGCACCTAGTTCCAATCACCTTCTTTAAGCCTGAAACATGAAAAAAAAGATGTAGCTTTGACTGACTGGGCAGAGCTAACTGATATGTGACTTGTCCCACACGCTTGAGAACTGTATAAGGACCATAAAATTTGGGCGCTAGCTTCTGACAATGCTCGGCCTTGAGGGAAGTTTGCTTGTATGGTTGCAGTCGCAGAAACACCTGATCCCCTTCTGCAAATTGACATTCGGAGCGACCTTGATCTGCTTGTTGCTTCATGCAATTTTGTGCCATGGTCAAGTTCTCTTTAAGGGTACAAAGAATATCCTCTCAAACTGTAAGTGTTTGGTCAACCGCCTGGACCTTCGAGGTACCCGGTAAGTATGAGAGAACTGAAGGTGGCTTCTGTCCATATACCACTTCAAAAGGAGTCATGCGAGTAGTTGTATGGTAGGAAGTGTTGTACCACCATTCGACTAGGGGTAACCATTGAGCCCACTGATGTTGTTTTTCAGAGGCAAAACACCTCAGATATGTTTCCAAACACTTGTTGACAACTTCTGTTTGACCATCAATCTAGGGATGATAAGTTGTGTTGAGATGCAATTGGGTGCCCTGTAGCTTAAACAACTCTTGCCAAAAATTGCTTGTGAAAGTTAGGTCACGATAAAAAACAATAGAGTGCGGCATGCCATGAAGCTTGAAGACCTGGTCCATGATAATTTGAGCCACCGTGGATGCAGTAAATGGGTGTTGAAGAGCGCATAAATGAGCATACTTGGAAAGGCGATCCACAACCACCATTATGACTGATTTATTCCCTGATTTGGGTAAGACGGTAATAAAGTCCATAGAGATATCTTTCCAAATAGCAGGTGGAATCAGAAGTGGTTGTAGTGTGCCCGAAGATTTGACTGTTTCTCCCTTGTTGCATTGACACACCTCACATTCAACGACAAAATTATGAATGTTCTGTTTCATACCATCCCAGAAAAAAGAACGTTTGACCCTGTCATATGTTTTGGTGAACCCTGAGTGCCCCACTGTGGGTGTAGCATGAAGCTCAGAAAGTACCGTGGATTTAATCTTTGATTGTTTACTTAAATACAAACGGCCTTTGTAGCGAAGCTCATCCTAGAGCCAAGACTACCCTGGGGGAGCCGGAGCCTTGGTATGCAATTGTTGGATCAGATGCAAACTTTTGGGATCTTGAAGCCATTCCTGGCGCACAACTTGGAGCCAATCGGGTACAATGAAGGAAAGAGAAAAAAGGGATCCTTCTTCTTCATATTTTCGGGACAGTGCATCCACCACTACATTGTCTTTTCCCTTCTTGTAAATGATCTCATAATCATATCCAAAGAGCTTAGTCGCCCATTTTTGTTGCTCCTGGGAGGAAATGCATTGTTCCAGAAAATACTTGAGGCTTTGATGGTCGGTCTTAATTTGGAAGCGTTGCCCCAAGAGATAAGGGCACCACAGATCAACGACATGCAGAATAACCAACATTTCCTTTTCATAAATGGGTTTGCCCAGATTCCTTTCAGACAGTTGCTCGCTGGTGAAGGCCAACGGTCGACCCTCTTGCACAAGGACAACACTGATTCCTTTCCCTGAGGCATCACATTCCAACACAAAGGTCTTTGTGCAATCAGGAAGGGCCAGAATCGGAGTGGTGCACATGGCTATCTTCAAGGTTTGAAAAGCTTGAGCAGTGGCTAGAGTCCAAGTGAAAGAGTTCTTTTTTAGGAGAGCAGTGAGAGGTGCTGCAATATTTTTGTAGTTCTTAACAAACCTGCGATAATACCCGGTTAAGCCCAGAAATCAACGCAAGCTTTTGAGAGTCTTTGGGTGCGGCTAGTCTTGCATAGCTTCAATCTTTTTCGGATCCACCCTAACGCCATCCTTACCAATCAAATGACCCAAGTATTCTACTTCTGAGGCACCAAAAGCACATTTAGACTGTTTCAGGAAAAGTTGGTGCTGAGAGAGGAGATGGAGAACTTGATCCACATGAGTAAGATGGTTTGTCCA
>ML803269.1:166581-183238 GCA_009831015.1 Picea engelmannii
AGCAAAGCATTTGCTTCTATATGCTCACATGCTATCAAGTATAATACTTTACAAAGACTGCTATCTCAACTATAGTCATCAACTTGTCATGTGTACCTTTGAATCTTATCAACTTGATTAATCAAACCTGGAGCCTTGTCCTCGTGAATGAGTGCTTACTTTTCTTCTGAGTCTCCTTCACTCAAGATGACGAGTGCTTTCTTCAACCTGTCTTTTGTACTAAGACAATACGTTATCTTGACAAAAGGTTGGGTTAGAGGATAAGCTCTATGATCTCAACAACTTTTAATGCATCTAATACCTTGACTCAGAAAAGGTTAGAATGATGCAACATTGATCAATATAACAAATGGATAATCACACCTGGGTTGCATCATTCCTCTAAATGTGTTGGATCTTGAGATCCTTCTGGATCTATGGCAAGAGATCCCTTCTCCTGCAAATACTCTTTAAAGTTTAACCATTTAAACCTCTGATAGCATTTGCAAGTGGTGGCACCATCTGGCAACAGTGGTAATCATTACCAACTCTTTAAAAACTTCAAGGGTGGATACAACTGGTAGTACGGCTACAACTGCAACTGGTTCTAAGACTGCGACTGCAACTGCAACTTAGGGTTTTATGAGGAAACCCTAATTTTCAAACTTCAAATTTTGAAATTCTGATCTAGGGGATAGATGCGCTGAGCTGAGGCGAGTAAGTTGGTGCAGTCAGATTTTCAAAAATCCAACTTTTACCCCCTCAAACTTGATCTGCAGATTTCTAGACTGGTGCTTCTGGTTTTCTGGTACTTCTGGTACTCTGGTACTTCTGGTACTTCTGGTACTCTGGTTTTCTGGTTTTCTGGTACTTTGTGAAACTAGGGTTTCACTTTCCAGGAGATCTAACCACTGAAAAGGTGCGCTGAAGGTGCCAAAATGATCCTTGGGGGAGGGCACACTTTTCTAGATGGTTTTAGGGCTGAAATACCTCACCAACAAAAAGCCCTAATTTGCATGTACGGCAACAGTGACGTTTTTCATTTTTCTCTTGTGAAAGATGCTCTCTTCAGCTTGGCTCTGATACCATGTTAATGTTTAAGCCATTACTATAGTTCTTTGCATTTCAATAGATAACAACAACATAAGACAAGATCACTGAGAAATACACAATCACAAGAGACATAGCATTTATCCTGGGAAACCCTCTAGGGGAAGAAAACCCAGCAAAACTTCCTTATTATAGATAGACAATACCTGGGCTAATGTAAGATCCAAGCAGTTATTAGAGAAAAAAGGAATCAAATGCATATATTTAAAGGTTTCAATGATCAAAAGTGACACATACCATGATACCTGGACCAATTACCTCATGGAGCAAGAACCTCTTCTGATACAGGATCAAGTCGATGGTGATGGAGGCTGCTGCTACTGACAAAACAAAAGATGATGAATGAAGAAAAGGCGGGCCCTCCAGGGCCATGCTCAAGTCAATCCTGCTCTCGGTACTCCATGTCTAGGACCTGTGGGCCTCGAGACATGATCTCCTAGTTATCCCTAAAAAGTGGGGATAACACACCTAATTTGACTAATTATTATAAAAAAACACTTTCCCATGTCCTGGGTTTGGCAATTAAAATTGTCGTTTTCCGAAAAAACTCCTAAGTGGACAAAAAACCTAGCAGAACTTGTCCGACTGAGTTGAAACTTGGTCCACAGGTGTAGGGGGTCTCATTATCTTTCTTTTGAGTACAAATACCCCTATCAAAAAACCCGAGACCTAAGTTTTACATTAATTACCCAGAATTAATTTATTAATTAATTAATTTCCAACTTTTAAAAAAAACCTAGCTAGACTTGACAAAATTCCGCGAAATTTTGTTTGTTGTCTTACATGGTCATTTACAACATTCCTAAACACTAGCTACCTAGGGATGACTTCATTAGAACGTCTTTCACCACTTTGGAGGATTTATTGCTAGTGGGAGTGAAAAACTCAAGGGAGATTAACCCGACTGGTTAGGCCACATTAACCTCCTGAGGATAAAAACACTCAGTGAAAGGAACTCTCCTAATGAAGAAACCCTAAGGCAACTGACCTAACATGATCCATGTAGACCTATTACATTATAAACCCGCGCAGGGGTGCGGAAATCCTGCTTACAAAACTGTGCCATGGAGCAAAAAATGCTTTGTAGAGCCAAAAAGTCTTCGACATGTTTGCATCTGATGATGCATATCTTCATGGTACATGGAGTTGACCCCCTAGTTGAAGAGGCAGTCAACACTCCTTTCCTAATAAATTGTAAGCTTTGTGATTCTAAGTATAAAGGATCACAAGCGTTTCTCCACAAGAGCATTGTAACTTCATAAATGTATGCGAGCCCTGTAAGGCTCAGCTTTCATTCCCCCCTAGGGAGGCGGTGTCTTTTGTGGTTGATCTCTTTTTTTATCTCTCTCTCTTTCTTGCTTTCATTAATGTTCTAATAAACAACACAAAGCTAAAAAGAACTCACATCACCTAACCTATTAATAAAATCAAGCCCTCAACAATCTTAGAATAGTTCTATTTTGTAGAATACTAATTGCTAGACTAGTTCCTTTTTGCAATTATTTGGAATAAACCTTAGTTACTCAATTGCGTATGCAAGCCCGTTGCTACTTTCGAGTGGTATTCGGTGACCTAGAAACGGACCTGAGTAACGCATGCTAGTTTTAATTAGGGAAATCTGTCTTATTGTGTTATACGTCTAAGGCCTCTACATCTGGGTGGAGTGTGTTAAGTCAGGGAGGATACTCATTAATGAAATCCGTTCTCCCCTTTGTTGGACCTGTTGCCGCCTTATACACACCTGGGAGACGTGGAAGAAATCTTCAATCCACTCGGTGTGTCCTTGGGGGCAAGTGAGAGTTAAGGTGTTAACACCTAATCCTCAACTCCTCCGTCTAGGCCAACTCCTAGCAAAGCCAAGGGGGTTAGTCCCTAACAAATATACTATGGCTTTAACTAAGCTAAGTACAAAAAATTAAATCTAGGAATTTATTATTTTCAACAATCAACCATACACTGATAAAACATAAACTAAATATTCACCACGATATAAACAATAAGCATATACTTGCATAAAAAGATATTGAGATACAATTGTTAGATGCAAGTAATATTAAAATTGCTTCCAATAGATAACCAAAATGTAAAATGAAGCCTGTGGCTTTGCTAAGTGTAAACAATGAGACCAGTACCTTAAAGGGAATCGTGGGCAATGTAGTTCGTGTGTTTTATTAGGATAATTGATGTTGAGTTAATGTGATTGTTTGGGCCTCTTTATGCATCATTCACCAATCTAAAATTTGTCGACTAGGTGTGCCGCAAATCCAACAAGGCGAATTGCCAGGTGATTTGACACACTCCACCCAGGATAAAGGTCTTAGACAAATGATACTACTTAGAGGATTGTCCTAATTAATCTATCAACCACTGACCAGACCAACGTGTATGAAACTTACTTCCAGCAGATCAAGACTAGCTCGCAACTGGAAGGGTCAGGAACCGCACTGAGAGCTGAGGGGAATTTGTTTATTTTAAACAAGTAAATAACTGAAATTGAAATGTTATGCTAATTATTAATCCACACTGACCAGGCCTCTTTCGAGGAGCTGAGGAGATGGTTTATTTGCCAACTTTGAAATTGCAAGAAATAAAACTAACTAGCAATTAAAGATTTTACTTTCCAAAATGAAATCTAATCTATGTGAAGATTGCAGTGCTTTGTGATGAATTGAAAGATTACTTTAGCTTATCTTTAGTTATGAAAGTTGAATCTAAGATAAAATTGCAAAATTGAGACAAACACCAAAAAACATCGTTCTCCCGGGGGGGATGAAGAGTGAGAGCTTGTAGCCCCACTGATTTTATTAAAGAACTTGCACAAATCTTTATGGGAGTGACTTGTGACCATTCATTAGGGGGGTCACAAGTCTTTACAATGTTTTACAAAATACTTATTGAAAAAAAGGGGTGCCCCGGGGGGTCCTGGATGCTCCAAATCCGCCCAAAACGAACAGAACTTCCTCTTATCTGTTCGCAAACCTGCACAAAACAGCAAGCAAACTAGGATATAAGATGCCCAAAAACACTTTGGAAATGTCTTGGGTTATTAGTAGGAAAGCCTCAAAATTGACTAAGTAAACTAATGTAAAAAATTAAAATTGAGCAAAATGAACTAAGAAGAGCAAGCTAGAGAGCTTGTCTCATTAGGGTCTTTTTCTGCTATTTTAAAACAGCAATATAAAGGCACTCTAATTGCCGAATATGGAATTAAAAGCTTTAGGAAAAGAACTATCCTTTAACTTATAAAAATTTTGAAAGAAAGCATGCTAAAAGGAGACTTTTCCTATGCTAGATCTAAGTATTTAGATGAAACTTAAAAGTACAAACTTGGATCTAGTTCATCTTATGCATGTACACTTAGATATTCAAAATTTGAAATAAAGATAGATCTAAGCTACTTGCATTTCCAACAAAGTAACCAAAATTTTAGATTGTCTTTGAGAAAGAGTGAAGGGAGAAAATTGTAGCCTTGGAACCCTTGGGCAATGGAGTCTTTAGATGAGCTAAGGAGGGACGGAGTCTTTAGATCCTTGAAGTTGTGAAGAGACAAGCAAGTTTTATCACCACTCCAAGCTATGAGAACCTGTAAGCTTTAAAATCTTGCAAATAAACTTATTAACAAAAATGGTGTCACCTACACAAGAAACTTGAAGAGTATGTTAGTTAACCAAAACATGCATACACATCAAAATCTCTAAATATAAATGAACAATAGGATTAACAAGAAGCTAGATAAATCCTATCCTACAAGATGATAGCATCTTTTCAAAGGCCAAGATAACAAATCCAAAGAATAAATTAGGCAAATATTACCTCATGAATTAAGAACAAATTGACATCAAGCATCCACACACATGTATAACACACCTTCTTGACCTCCAAAGTCTCTTTATTCCAAATGAAAAGTATTACAATAGTATACAACTACAAGCAGCAATCCCCAAACTCCAACTAGATTACAGTGGGAGAGTGCTTGCTTAAATAGCAAATGGTGAGGAAACCAAGTGAAGGAGGGTGCACCCTATGGAGAAGAGGCGCGCACCACTTGTGAGGGAAGGATGGCCAAATGTGAGGGAGATGGTTGCCACCTCTACCCACACTCTTAGAACTCGCCACTTGTGAAGCAAGAGTGATGTAGAGGGGCACCACCTCTCAAGATGTTGGCTGCCCACTCTAGAATGCGCCACCTCTCCAAGAGGGGCGCACCTCCCTTTTAGCACATGCTCAAAACCAAATCAACACATGCCCACTTTGCTCCTTTATCCAATAGAAGTCATCCTTGTATTGCCACATAACCTTTTGGAGCTTTATTTGTCTCCAACATGTCCCCACATAATCTCCTTAGGTATCCCTAGGTTAGGGGATAACAACCCCTATAAGCATCGGGCCGACTCTATATCCACAAGAACTGGGTTGCAGACCAGGGGAGATAGGGAACATCTACATCCAGAGTAGATGTGCCCCGACGTAGTCTTCGACGAACTGAAGACTCGAGGTGCTTGAGGTGCAATTCCACATGTCTGATAGCATCGAGTTGAATGCATTCACGGAGTGATCCTATGAGAGGATCACAATGAGGTGTTTGTGGCTCTGATGTGGTCATAAATCTTGTCATGGGACAAGAACGACCCGAGGTGCTAGACACACGTGTCCAATGGCATCGAGTTAAATGCATTCACGGAGTGATCCTATGAGAGGATCAACTATGAGGTGAATGTGGCTCTGATGTGGTCATGATTCTTGTCATGGAACAGGAATGACCCGAGGTGCTAGACACATAGTGGTGGAGATGGATCATCAATATAGCTAAATGAGGCTCATGGATATTGCGATACTCTCTACGACATAAGAATACCAAGAACAAGTAGGAAGATATATTCCGATGATTGCTACCAGATGATGCTAATAGTAATGATGATACTCACGACATGGGTGTAGCCATGGGTGAGCACGTCATGCGGGTGTAGCCCACGACAATGATGGTGACACACACTACGAGGTGTAGCTCTAGTGTTCTCTAGCGGTTTGTGTCCCCTAGACGAGATTGACAGGTCCACATGGGTGTAGCCATGTGTGATGTAATGATGCTACCAGTAGCATGGTCTGCGTAACCATGACGAGAGGATCATGGCATAGCGAGCAAGGCTATGAAGACCAGAAGGGAATATCATGGTTAAATACCTCCCTAGCTAAGAGGGAGTGTTGATATTGTTAATTATGAGCTTGATTCAATACTGTAAGTTTCTTTTACTTCTGACTATACTTTTAACTTTATTTTTTAATGCATAATCACAATTGAACAGTAAAAACCATAGAGAATAACCAACATGTATTTTCACACTATACATACCCTGGGGAAACCTTATACAGGGAGAAAAACCCCAGCAAAAAAACTTCCTTTATTGCAAAGACAATGTATGACCACTTACAATATATCCACCATGAAAACTCTGCTCTTAAAGAGCTTGCCAATGACTCGAACCTGAATGTAGACTATTGGGAGACTATGTTGTTATAAGCTCCTGTTACAATCCATCATTGAAGGTATAACTCGTTGCCTTCTTGGACTGATATTTTTCCCTTTAATGCACTGATACTGTTGCATGTTATTGGACTGATACACAGCCCTAAAATGGACCGATATTGCGCCCTATTGTGGACTGACATAGCAGCCTCTTGTGTACTGGTATTAGCTGCCTATATTGATTGTTATAGCAACCTCATGTAGACTAATATGCGTTGCCTATATTACTGTTATAGCAGCTTCCTTTCTGGACTGATATCTGCTGCCTATATGACTGTTATAGCAGCGTCCTGTAGACTGATATACGCTGCCTATATGGACTGATATACTTCAGCACATTAAACAGGCACTCACACCCTCACAAAACACAATGACAATGAGGGTCGACCTCTGCTTATATAGGAATGGAGAGGTGAAGGAGAGGGCTCAAATTATAAACTTTATTGCATGCTAGTCATAACTTGGATTTACACTTTAGTTCAAGTTTAGAACTTGACTTTACACTTCAGTTACAACTCGCCCTTGACATGGCACTGCATGTTATGCCAACTCAACAATTGACTCGACCTTGACTAGACATGCATGCGAACTACTCATCATGCACATGACATGCATTCATGCAATGCATGTCATGCATGCAACAACTAGACATACATGCAACATGCAACATGCAACAAAAACTTGACAACTTTGACTTTAACCTAGACATGCAATTTTGACTTTTACAACTCGACCCTTTACATGGCAATTCGAATTTCTTCATGTTGGATGGTGTTACACGTGCCAACGCACTAGATCAACACATTTACATTATTTGCAATATCAGGAAGATTTTTTGTTTCTAGCTCATAGGAATTTTATGTTCAACCTAACTTTTACTAGATGCCTTGACTTTTTCTCATGGCTCACAAGGCTTGACTAGGCTCACAAAAGTTGTACGTTCCCCCTGACTTTTGCACTAGTCTGTCTATGCTCACAGTGGTTGTACGTTCCCCCTGACTTTTGCACTAGACTGTCTATGCTCACATAGGTTGTACGTTCCCCCTGACTTTTGCATTAGACTTACATCTTGACTTTTGTCTTAGACTTACAAGGCTTCTACCTTTGCCTTGGCTTGACTCACAAGATCATATAGCGTCTCGTTCGTCCTGACTTTTGGTTTGACTCACAGAGATTGTACGTTCCCCCTGGATTTTTTCAATACCTCACAACATTGGTTGATTCTCCAAATCTCTCTGTCTAGCCTCAGGGTGGCCCATATAGCCTCTCATTGAAGAATGATTGTCGATGCTGCCAATTTTAACACTCCCTCTCAGTGAGGAAGTCATTCTCAACCACACCAAGTTTTCCTCTCAAATGCACAAACTGTCTCAATTGCAATGGCTTGGTCAGGATATCAGCTACTTGCTCGCTTGTGGCTATGTACTGTAGCTTTACAGTTTTTCTCTGGACCAAGTCTCGAATGTAGTGGTACTTCATGTCGATATGTTTTGACCTGTCGTGAAATACCACGTTCTCTGTCAGTTTTATGCAACTTTGATTATCACAGTGAACCACCGTTGTCTCGAGCTTGTCACCAAACAACCCAGAAACCAATTTTCTGAGCCATATTGCTTCCTTGCTAGCATCACTTGCTGCAATGTACTCAGCCTTTGTTGTACTTTGTGCAATGGATCCCTATTTCCTGCTTGACCAAGAGATCATAGCGGATCCTAAACGGAAGCAGTATCTGGAAGTATTCTTCCAGTCCACTGGGCTTCCTGCCCAGTTAGCATCTACATACCCATGCAAAAACAAACCACTACTGGATGTATATCTCAGACCATAGGTAATGGTCCCTCTGAGATATCTCAAGATGTGCTTTGTTGCCACCCAGTGTCTATGTCTCTGTCTCTGTTCAGCCATGAATTGACTCATTGCAATCACTGCATAGCATATACCTGGCCTGGTATGGATCATATACATCAATGATCCAATCAACTACCTATACATGGTGGGATCCACCAAATCTGAACCTGTATCAGAATCATGCAACTTCCTCAGGTTGGTAATCATCGCAGTAAACATGGATTTACAATCGATCATACCAAACCTCTTTAACACATCCATTGTGTATTTTCCTTGCACCAGAAATATCTCGCCCTGTCTTTGCCACACATCCAATCCTAGGAAGTAATGCATCAAGTCTAAGTCTTTCATCTCAAATTCTGAGATTAGCTCCCTCTTACACCAGGCTATTAACCCTTCATCTCCTGTCGGAAAGAGATCATCAACATAAAGGATTAGTATAACAAGTTGGTTCCCTCTTACCTTGAAGTACAAGTTCGCATCAACATCACTTTTCTGAAAGCCCGGTCTTTTAAGAAAGCCATCAATCCTGTCATACCAAACTCTCAGAGCCTGCTTAAGACCACACAAGGCCTTCCTTAGCTTGCATACATGAGTGTCTTTGTTATGCAGTGCAAAACCATCTGGTTGTTCCACAAAGACCTCTTGTTCAATCTTTCCATTCGAGAATGTTGTTTTTACATCCATTTGATGTAACTTCCAACCAAGAACTGAAGCTAAAGCAATAATAACTCGAATGGAGGTATACCTGGCTACAGGGGCAAAAGTCTTTCCGTAGTCAATTCCTTCTTTCGGAGTGAAGCCTCTAGCCACAAATTGTGCTTTGAACTTTTCCACACTCCCATCGGCTACATGTTTGATCTTGTAGATCCATTTGGAAGAGACCATTGATTTGTCCTTTGGCCTCGGCATAATGTCCCAGACATTGTTCTTCAGAATTGACCTGTATTCCTCAAGCATGGCATCCTTCCATACTTGTAATTTATCTATTTCTTCAAATGAAGAAGGTTCGGCATCACTGATGTTGCTTATCGGTGCAACATAGCCTCCGAACCTGTGAGGCCTCTTACTTTCCTTGAAAGTTCCTTTGGAAGCAATTATCTTTTTGCTTCCTGCACTATTTCTTTAAGCCATCTTGGCTTCCTTTTGGCTGGAGGTTCTTCAAAAGTTCTTTCCAACTCTTCAGCAGGTTCTAGGGGCTCGTCACTTGGCCCTTCATGAGGTTCCTCCCTCTGATCATCTGCCTCTTCACTTTCAGAAGAGGGTGAAGTTGGCTGAAGTGCTTCTGATTCCTGTCGTAGCTCTCTGGATTTCTTGAATGCAGCTTCCTCATGGAAAGTCACATCCCTGCTTACCTCTATCTGCCTCTGACCTGGTACATATATCCTATAAGCCTTGGAGTTCTCACTGTACCCCACAAAAACCCCTTTCTTGCTCGACGGTTCCATCTTTGTCCTCTTCTCCTTAGGGACATGAATATATATTGGACACCCAAATATCCTTAGATGCCCTACTTCAGGTTTGATTCCTGAGAAGACCTCTTCAGGAGTCTTGCTTTCAAGATAGCATGTGGACACCTATTCTGAATATACACAACGGTGGAGGTAGCTTTTGCCCATAAAGAATTTGGCAGATCTTGGTCAAACATCATGGTTTTCGTTGCCTCACAATTTGTCATGTTTTTCCTCTTAGCAACACCATTTTGCTGAGGGTTATGTGGCACGGTTAACTGTCTCTTGATTCCTGCTTCCTTGCATAAATCCTCAAACAGGAGAGATTCAAACTCTCCTCCATTGTCTGTTCTAAGGGTTCTAATGTGTTTCCCTGTCATATTCTGCAAATCTGGAAGTGCTTTGTAATGAAGATGTCCAAGTCTTTTGTGCCACAACTCATTGGAGTTGGTCGCATCATCAGCTAATGCCTGAACCGACTATCCTATCACAAAGTACAGTCCTCCTCTGCGAGACCCAATAGGTTCTGTTGTACTCAAGTGGCTACCTTTAGCCCACATAAGTGCCTTCTTGTCCTTGAAGATCACCCAATATCCCTTGTCCTCAAGGGTTGCAACTAATAGTAGATTCTTCCTGAGCCTTGAAACATATAATACTTCATCAACATGAAGCCTCGCCCCAGATTCCAATCTGAAGGAGATAGAGCCTACTCCCTCTATCTTGTAACATTTGTCATCCCCAAGCTCAACCTGCTCTGCAAAAGATTTTGTCTTGAAATCTGAGAGGATCTCCTTGTACCCTGTCATGTGCTTTGATGCACCACTATCTACTAACCAAGTTTTCAACCCTGTGATAACTGTACTGGAAAAAGCATAAACCAGGTAATATTTTTTTCTATTTTCTCTTTCATTAGAAGGACTTTTCTGTTTTCTTTTGGATTCACCATCCTCAGCAGTTGAGGGATGATGTTTCCCTTTCCTTGGATTTTTCTTCCTATACCAGCAGTCTTTAGCAAAATGACCCAACTTATTGCAACTAAATCATTTAATCTTAGATGTATCAATACTTTTACCTTTGAACATACCTTTGGTGTTTGACTTCCTCTGAGAGCCTTTCTGGAAAGTGACTTTCTTCTTTCCCTTGAATCTTGATGCTAATGTTGAATGCTCTTCTGTGGTTGGCTCGCTCCTGGTAGCAGTGCGACTCTCCTCTTGGAAGAAATCGTGCCATAACCTCTCAAACGTGGGTTGAATCTCTCTCCCACTTACACTGGATAGGAAAATCTCCCATCAACAAGGAAGACCATCAAATATGTCCTGCACTAAATCATCATCATCCACTGTGACACCAGTGACCAAGAGCTAATCTCTGATCTGGGCTATCCTGGAACAGAAAGATGGTACTGACTCACCTTTCTCCATCTTCAAATACTTAAGCTTGTGCTTAAGTGTCCTCTTCTGACTTGGAGCATGTTTCTCATATAGATTTACCAAGGTATCCATACAGTCCTTGGCAATCATTAATGAAGTCATTGTTGGCATTATGTTGTCTTTGACCGAGTCAAAGATGATTCGCTTGGCCTTTGCTTGACTCTTCTTGAAGGCTGCTCTTCCTGCATTAGTGGTGGGTTCCTCCACCATTGTGGTCACATACTGCTCAAGTTCATGCTCCTGCAAGATATTCGTTATCCGAAGCTTCCACACATTGAAGTTGGAAGCTCCTTCGAGCCTATCCTCGACCCTGACTGAAATGGAAGATGCCATGGACCTCACACTGGAAACTTGATCAAGCTCGCTTGGATCTATGTGTACCATGTTGTTGCACTTTAACAAGCTTATTCACACCATATGCTCTGATACCATGTTAAATTATGAGCTTGATTCAATACTGTAAGTTTCTTTTACTTCTGACTGTACTTTTAATTTAGATTCTTAATGCATAATCAAAAATGAATAGTAAAAACCATAAAGAATAACCAACATGCATTTTCACACCATACATACCCTAGGAAAACCCTATACAAGGAGAAAAACCTCGGCAAACAAACTTCCTTTATTGCAAAGACAATGTATGACCACTTACAATATATCCACCATGAAAACTCTGCTCTTAAAGAGCTTGCCAATGACTCTAACCTGAGTGTAGACTATTGAGAGACTATGTTGTTATAAGCTCCTATTACAAAACAGCATTGAAGGTGTAACTCGCTGCCTTCTTGGACTGATATGTTGCTCTTTAATGGACTGATACTGCTTCCTGTTATTGGACTGATACACAGCCCTAAAATGGACTGATATTGCGCCCTGTTGTGGACTAATATAGCAGCCTCCTGTGTACTGGTATTCGCTGCCTATATTGACTGTTATAGCAGCCTCCTCTAAACAGATATGCGCTGCCTATATTACTGTTATAGCAGCTTTCTTTCTGGACTGGTATTCGTTGCCTATATGACTGTTATAGCAGCCTCCTGTAGACTGATATACACTGCCTATATGGATTGATATACTTCAGCACATTAAACAGGCACTCACACCCTCACAAAATGCAATGAAAATAAGGAGGGTCGACCTCTGCTTATATAAGAATGGAGAGGTGAAGGAGAGGGCTTGAATTAGAAACTTTATTGCATGCTAGTCATAACTTGGCTTTACACTTTAGTTCAAGTTTAGAACTTGACTTTACACTTCAGTTACAACTCGCCCTTGACATGGCACTGCATGTTATGCCAACTCAACAATTGACTCGACCTTGACTGGACATGCATGCGAACTACTCAACATGCACATGACATGCATGCATGCAATGCATGTCATGCTTGCAACATGCAACTAGACATGCATGCAATATGCAACATGCAACATGCGACCTGCAACATGCGACCTGTGACATGCAACAAAAACTTGACAACTTTGACTTTGACCTAGACATGCAATTTTGACTTTTACAACTCGACTATTTACATGGAAATTCAAATTTCTTCATGGTGGATGGTGTTACACGTGCCAAAGCACTAGATCAATACATTTACATCATTTGCAATATCAGGAAGATTGTTTGTTTCTAGCTCATAGGAATTTTCTGTTCAACCTAACTTTTGCTAGATGCCTTGACTTTTTCTCATGGCTCACAAGGCTTGACTAGGCTCACAGAGGTTGTACATTCCCCCTGACTTTTGCACTAGATTGTCTATGCTCACAGAGATTGTACGTTCCCCTTGACTTTTGCATTAGACTTACATCTTGACTTTTGTCTTAGACTTACAAGGCTTCTACCTTTGCCTTAGCTTGACTCACAAGATCATATAGCATCTCGTTCGTCCTGACTTTTGGTTTGACTCACAAAGGTTGTATCTTCCCCCCTGGCTTTTGTCAATAACTCACAAGACTCCAAATCTCCCTGGCTAGCCTCAGGGTGGCCCATATGGCCTCTCATTGGAGAATGACTGTCGATGCTGCCAATTTTAACAAATATTATGGTAGTTGCGGGAGGTATTAATCTCCATATGTAACCTTTTACTAGAATAGAATATTCTGGAAGCAAGAGAAACCCTAAACAGATGTGTGAAAACCCTAGAAGACATGTCGATTCAACATATATATAATATTAAGGTATTATCCTCCAGGAAGACAAGTCGGCTTCACAGGAAATAAATAAATAGAAAATATAATTACCAGAAAGTCAGGTTGGCCCAGCTAGAAAAGTCATTGGAGTCTGGACAGATTAATACAAATAGAGGACATCTTGGCTCATTTGTTCACTCACACACTCTCAGTCACCCAGAAACAGTGCGCAAGTTTGGAGGAGGAGCAGTAGCAACTGCAGTTGTATAGTTTTCTCTTTTTCAGTCTTTCTGGTACTTTCTCTTGTGTGCTACCCTTGGAGAAGGTGCACTCTCTTGGTTATCTGTTGGTTATGGTGTGGCTTCCTAGAATCATTCCTTCTGTCAAAGGTTAAGGTGCTCGTGGGTGGCTTTATGCCTATGGTTGGGTGATAATGGTGTACAATTATCTATGGTTAAATGAGCACATCAACATTATTCTAACATCTGGAAGGTTCATAATTAGGATTTTATCTTTTGCCAACCATCTCCCCTCAGGGCCTTCAACCCCTTCTTGGGTCAGTACACCCGAAAACCCAAAAGATAAGGAGATGGGGGGATGAAGTGTGGAAAGTAACAAGTATGGTCGAGAATGGCATGATGACTCATCAAGGGGACCTACCAGTAGAAAACCAAACCCTAAGGGTGACCACTTACTAGGGCACAATGTCAACCACCAAGGTGAAACAGGGCAAAGAGCATAATGTCCAAGCAGACGTTACATAATCAAAAGCCGTTCTAAATGCAACAAACCCAAATCCCTCAAATACTGAAATGACACTCACCATAATACCTAGCTTGTACCTCATGGAGCAAGTTCCAATGTCCTCCGGAAGCAAGCTGGTGTGGTGGATACCCTCATGATGAATCTGGAACTATGGTGGTAAAGTGGGCTTCTGTCTATGCAAGTGGACATTGTTGGTCAAGCTATCTCTCGGTACTCCATGTCTAGAACCTGAGGGCCTCAAGACATCATCTCCTTAGTTATCCCTAGGAGTTGGGGATAACAAGGCTAAAGGAGGCAAGAGGGTAAAGTGAGGCTCATTATTGTCACTTGGGAGAGTTGAGTGAAGAGTAGGAGAGGAAGTGAGGGTTTCAAGGAGCAAAGGAAGCGCACTTGGAGAAAAGGGCGCAAGCTTTCTTAAGGAGCTTTCATGGAGGGTGCATCTTCTTGAGAGGAGAAGGGCGCATGGTATGGAGATGAGTGTTGGCTTGAGGTTGGGCGCATGGTATGGAGATGGGTGTTGGCTTGAGGTTGGGCACACTTCAAGCAAGGAGGGCACACCATTGCATTGGGCGCATAGGCTTGAAGGTGAAGTGTATGCATGTGAGCTTTCATACAAGCTTGAGAGGGGGCGCAATAGAGATTAGGGCGCATCAAGCTTGTGAGAGGGGGTGCTCCAAAGTTGGGGGCACACCAAGGATTGAGGAGGGCGCACAAGAGAGTTGGGGCGCACTCATCAATTGCAAGGGCATTTACTTCAAGGCAACCATTCAAGGCAAAGGTAAAGGCAAGCAAGGGAAGGAGGTGCACCAAGGCAAAGGGCGCCTTGGTCTAAGGCTTGCAAGCACAAGTTTGAGGGACTCCATTACAAGCCTGAGAAGAAGCTTGGATTGTATCAGGTTCCTTGTGTATTTACCAGTTGTAGCATTTGCTTTGAGATCTCCATATATATGTATATATCTCTCTTACTGGTTTTCCCCAAGGGGGTTTCTCCAGGGTCATGTTGACCAAAAACACTTGCGTACATTTGTCATGGTTTGCTTAGTACTTTCAGTTGTGTTAGTTGTTAAAGATCCTAGAGGGTATTTGATGTTTTGAGCTATATGCATGTGATAACTTTTATGGCAACCTAAACCAAATTTTAACCCATGCAAAGAGAGCCTCAAAAGGGCATCAAATCACAAGACTAAAGACAGATTTTCTGGGCAGAATTATCAGACTTAGTGACTGTCCCAAAACAGTGAGAAAACAGTTTGGTAACATTGATTTTAGTGTCCAACAGCAGGTCAAAGAACAGACCTGTGTTGGCAGCCTTTGGTACCTCAAATTTCTTCAATATAGACCCTTCCAATTTTTGGTTTTCTGATTGTCAATATTTTTCTGTAATTATAAGATTTATTTTTCAAAAAAAGAGTGAAGGCATCTTGATGTGGCACTCAAATAGGGACCCTCCATGTATTATAAATATGTATAATTGTAAATGTAGAGATATGACCCATTTTTCAGAACTGTTCCATATATGCATTGTATGGGTTGTCAATATGATCTATATGCAAATGCTTATTGTTTATGTCCCCCTTGTCATGGGCTCTTGTTTTTCACAATTGGTATTGTTATCCATCAAAGTTGCACTAAGATGGACTTCCAGCGAGCCGCCAAAGTTTGAACATCATTTGTTCATTATTCAGAGTGCAGAAGTTCAGCCGGTCATAAAGACCACCTTTTCTCTTTACATTTCCATAAAAAATTGTAATAAGAGGTGTTTGCATGATGAACTTGTAAAAGGTCTTAGCCACCTTAAGTCCTAAGCATGAGTTATACTCTGGAGTGTTTTTTCACTTACTAATTATATTTTGCCATTTTCAGACAATTTATAATTTATGAGTTTTTTCACTCAATTCCTCCAGAGCTGGAGTATATGCACATGGTTAGGCTTGAGCATGGATCTAAGCCTAGTGTCTAATGTATATTACCATGCTAAACATTCTCCTAGAGTCTTATGGAAATGTATTAAGTACCCCCTAGGATTTTTTAATTTTTTCAGTTAATTAAAAAATTGCCAGAATTCGGCAATTTTTAATTAAAAAATAAAGATACATTAAAAAAGTGGTACTAGGGGACCAAATAGGCCATGGGGATGCTCATTTTTGGACCTAGAGCACCCATATTACCTAAGTACCCACTTATTTGAGTAAAATTAGTGATTTTAATCACTTAAAATTAATTTTACTCTCAAAAACCCTAAAAAGTCAAATAAAATCAATAAAAATCAGCAAGGGCAAAAATAAAGAAACATGTGGGGACATGATTGAAGACAAAATAAACACACAAAGTCAAAGAGATAGTCAAGGGGAACAAATCCTATTTGATTGAAGGTTGATTGATGAGGTGGATTCAAAGTTTTGAGCACATGTTTATTGAGA
>ML803269.1:211371-232981 GCA_009831015.1 Picea engelmannii
AAATCAGGGAATAAATCAGTCATAATGGTGGTTGTGGATCGCCTTTCCAAGTATGCTCATTTATGCGCTCTTCAACACCCATTTACTGCATCCACGGTGGCTCAAATTATCATGGACCAGGTCTTCAAGCTTCATGGCATGCCACACTCTATTGTTTTTGATCGTGACCTAACTTTCACAAGCAATTTTTGGCAAGAGTTGTTTAAGCTACAGGGCACCCAATTGCATCTCAACACAACTTATCATCCCTAGATTGATGGTCATACAGAAGTTGTCAAAAAGTGTTTGGAAACATATCTGAGGTGTTTTGCCTCTGAAAAACAACATCAGTGGGATCAATGGTTACCCCTAGTCGAATGGTGGTACAACACTTCCTACCATACAACTACTCGCATGACTCCTTTTGAAGTGGTATATGGACAGAAGCCACCTTCAGTTCTCTCATACTTACCGGGTACCTCAAAGGTCCAGGCGGTTGACCAAACACTTACAGTTTGAGAGGATATTCTTCGTACCCTTAAAGAGAACTTGATCATGGCACAAAATTGCATGAAGCAACAAGCAGATCAAGGTCGCTCTGAATGTCAATTTGCAGAAGGGGATCAGGTGTTTCTGCGACTGCAACCATACAAGCAAACTTCCCTCAAGGCCGAGCATTGTCAGAAGCTAGCGCCCAAATTTTATGGTCCTTATACAGTTCTCAAGTGTGTGGGACAAGTCACATATCAGTTAGCTCTGCCCAGTCAGTCAAAGCTACATCTTTTTTTTCATGTTTCAGGCTTAAAGAAGGTGATTGGAACTAGGTGCCAAATTCAAACCAACCTTCCAGAGTTAGCTGAAGAAGGATCCATTTGGCTACAGCCAGAAGCAGTTTTGGACCAGCRTGAGMGTCGCCTGCATCAGAGAACCATCAAGGAAGTGCTAGTCCAGTGGAAAGATACRACTCCAGCAGATGCCACTTGGGAACCAACTACCATTCTGCAGCAGTTTCCACATCTCAAGCCTTGAGGACAAGGTTGTTTTTAAGGGGGCGGACATGTTAGGGTCCTAACCCGCACATAGGTAGATCAATATATTTGGATGTAATAAAGGTCAATATTAATAAGGCCTTTTCAATAAAATAGAATAAGGCGGATGTAAGAAGACCTAATAGAAGCTTCCGCTTCTAGAAGGATCTTCCTCTAGATGCTTCTCTTGATAGACATATTTAGTATAAATAAGGGTCGAGGGTATGGAAACCCTAGCTTGGAGATTATTGTAATAGAGCGTTTCTCGACTGGAGGTTGCCCCCTCAAAGAGGCCCATGAAAATTGCTTTCTGAATCAAAGTGTTATTTCTGTTGTTGTTCTTATATCATTTATGTGTTATTGTGGAGATTATGCTGGTTATATTACTGTTATTCTGCCATTTCTAGCATTTTATTTTTGTTCTGCATATTTATTATATCCGGTATCTTGCAAAGACCCACCTCATCACCACATCTCCAGGTTCATCACGACGGTATCCACCACATTAGTTGGCCTCCAGAAGACATTGGGTCTTTCTCCATGAGGTACAAGTCAAGTATTATGGTGAGTGTCACTTCAATATTTGAGGCATTTGAGTTTGTTGCATCTATTACTGCTTTTGATTATGTGACGTTTCCTTGTACATTATGCGCTTTGCCCTGTTTCACTTTGGTGGTTGACATTGCGCCCTAGCAAGTGGGTCACCCTTAGGGATAGGTCTGCTATTGGAAGGCCCTTTCGACGAGTTATCGTGACACTCCTGACCATACTTGTCACTTTCCACATGACATCCCCTCGTCTCCTCATATTTTGGGATTTTCGGGTATATTGACCCAAGAAGGGGTTGTCCCTCATTTCATGGGAAGAAGGGGTTGAAGGCCTAGAGGCTTGTAGCTGGAAAAAAGATAAAATCCAATCAATTAACCTTCTAGATGCTCACCCAACGATCCCGAGGACAATGAAATGTCTCTCACAAGAAACTGATGGGACCCGTAAAAGAATATCTAATAACAAATGCCAACAAAGATGGAGCATGTGTGGGCACTGTTTTTATTGCTTAGGTAGAAACCCCACACATGTTTTCAACTTGGGGAACCATGATGTGCCTAGGGTAGATTCAAGGTGGGCATAGTTTTTCATGCTTAGGTAGAATCCCCACCTTGGATTCAACCTGGAAACATCCTAAAAGAATAAAAGGAAATAAATGGGCTTGGAAAATGGTTGCATTGAAAGCGAAGGTGCAACACACCCTCTACAAAGGCACCCATAAGTGAGACACTACAACCCTTTGTATATCATGAACCCCATGCCCAAAATTCTTCCCCCCATCCTTGACACCTCGTCCACATGACTTAGAAGGAGGTGCCCTCGGGAAACACCCCTAAACTTGAGGAACAATTCACCCCATAGGTCGTTTTGTCAACCCTCCCATACCTAAACTTGGCAAGTTACATAGGGTCTTTGAGCATTGGTTTATTTTGATGAGGTGGTTTGGATGTACATGCTTAGATGGATCTTTTCTTGATTTGATTTACTCATCATGATGCATTTGACTTGAGATCCTTGGAGGGCGTATCCATTTGTCTTTGCAAGACCTAGCTTGTGGACAATTTTCGAAGAACAAGCCTAGCTTGGGATTCCATGGGGCTTGAAGCCATCATGTTGGCTGCCAAGGGCCCACACTTTGGTTGACGATGGCATGCCTTTGGAGGCCTATAGGACACCTTGGAGGACCTTTCCCACCCCCTACATGCCAAACGACTTGTTTAAAAGGGGCAAAACCTCACCTTTTAGGGGCTTAACATCACCTAGGGCTAGGGTTTTAGTGGTGTTTGAGGACGCTTGGCACGTTTGAAGGAGAGAAGCCTTGGATCATGGAGGAGAAGGTTGGCTTGAAGACACTTGGTCTTTGGAGGCCTAACACATTCATCTCCTACTCCAACAACTTGCAAAGGTGCCAAAACGTCACCCTAAGAGGGTGATGTCTTACTTTAGGGTTTACTTTATGTACAAATTAAGAATTAAAAGGTATTATTTTATGTAAAGGGGCAAGATAAGGGTTGTTGACCCCTTATCTTGTGTTTTACCCTAAATTTTGTGGACAAACTATGTGTAGAACATTTTGTATAAATAGAGATCGTTTGTATCTCATTTCGATCATAGCTCTCCCATAGTGAGAAGACTAATGGCTAAAATTTGCACACTACTTAGGCATTTTGGTATCTCTCTCTTGTGCAAATGATTTTTGGTGTTATCTCTTGGTGATTGGATGAGGCTAAGTGGTGTGCACCTCTTGGAGGCTTCTTTACTTGCTCTTGAGTGGTAAATGCTTGGTGAACTAGGGTTTGATCCCTCTCTTTCTCGGAATTGGTAAGGAAAAATATGCATTTGTTGGTTATTTCTTGCTTGTTATTGGTTATTGTTGGTTGAAACCCTAAGAGGAGTATGTTGCATACACTCTCCATTAAGCTTCAACTCATTTGTTAAGTTTATAAGTCATTCTTGGACAAGGGTTGCTAGGAGAAATACAAGAGTGTATACCCTCCTATATTTTGTTGATTTTTCTATATAAGATGATATATGATAGATGTTTTATTGCAATGATGAGTGTTCCATATATAGAGAACATATGGTGACCATCCATGAAAGGATGTGTCTCTTGGATAATAAATAACGATTTATTATTAATTATTAATCTAGGAGAATGTATTCCTGATGTTGTCCAAACATCAACACTCCCTCTCAATGAGGGAAACATTTTGCATCATGCCAAGCTTGTATTTGAAGTATACAAACGTCTCCCTAGATTCATGACACCTATCTAGTAGTCCTTGGAGATGTCTCTCTCCCACCTGAATCGAGGGGAAAATCCCCTTGTGACTCTCCCTCTGAGCCAATTGATTCTCTATGAGATAGGGCTCACTCTGGGTCCGCATGTGATATCATCTAAAATCTCGAGTCTTTATCATTACTAGTCAAATCAACATGACTAAGGAGAAATACTACACCTGGGCCATTCACCACAGGTACAAAGTCAAATCAACATGACTAAGGAGAAATACTACACCTGGGCCATTCACCACAGGTACAACCTTGTGAGTGAATGTCAACCCGATGCTATCTGACACATGGAAAGTACCTCAAGCACCTCGAGTCCATATTACTCCTTGTCACGATCAAGGAAGGACTACGCCTGGGCCCATTTACCACAAGTGCACCTTTATGATAAGTGTATCCTATCTCCCTTGGTCTACAACCCAATCTAGGAGAAGGTCCTCCTAACGCTGAAACATCAACACTCCCTTTTAGCTAGGGAGTTATCTTTCCATGATCTCTTCATCTAGTAGTCCACTGACTACTCTGTAATCAACTAGTAGCACACTTCAACTACCATTCCCTTGATAGCTCGAATCATCTGTCACAGTCTCTGCGATCAAGCAACACACAACTACTCCAAGTGATTTGGTAGTCTTCGTGACAATGAACTAGTAGAATACAACAACTACAATTTCCATCCAATAGAACACGACTGTGTTGATCCATAGTAGTACACTACTACTGTCCAATGGTACACAACGACTACTAGTAGAACACACCTACTATTCAGTGACACACAATCACTACTAGTGGTACACAACCACTATAGTAGTAGCACACAACTACTATCCAAAGACATATAGTCTTCGCCAGTGGTACACAACCACCGTAGTAGCAAAGGGTTTGTCACACATGGCACTCCCATGTGGACTTCTAGAGGTTACTCCGTCCATAAACACTAGGGTCAACTCCCCATAGTGTGTGACGTCAAGGTCAACTCCCTTGACATGTCCTCATGTGCTCTCCACAAGGGACACATCCGCATGTTCTCTCCATAAGGGATGTTGGGCTATAATCCCAAACCCACTTATCCCTTCTTGGATAAGTGTCCTCACAGACCAACTCAACTCAGTCACAAAGGAGTACGATCTGGAGAATTTTTGTCACACATGGCACTCCCATGTGGACTTCTAGAGGCTACTCCCTCTAGAAACACTAGGGTCAACTCCCTATAGTGTGTGACGTCAAGGTAAACTCCCTTGACATGTCCTCATTTTCTCTCCACAAGGGACATTGGGATATAATCCCAAACCCACTTATCCCTTCTCGGATAAGTGTCCTCACAGATCAACTTAACTCAATCACAGAGGAATATGATCTAGAGAATGTCTGTCACACATGGCACTCCGATGTGGACTTCTAGAGGCTACTCCCTCTAGAAACACTAGGGTCAACTCCCCATAATGTGTGACGTCAAGGTCAACTCCCTTGACATGTCCTTATGTTCTCTCCACAAGGGACGTGTCCTCATGTGCTCTCCACAAGGGATGTGTCCTCATGTGCTCTCCACAAGGGATGTTGGGCTATAAGCCCAAACCCACTTATCCCTTCTCAGATAAGTGTCCTCACAAATCAACTCAACTCAATCACATAGGAGTACGATTTGGAGAATGTCTGAGGAAGTTGAAAACATCAACACTCCCTCTCAGCGAGGGAGGCATTCTATACCATGCCAAGTCTGTCACGAAAGTACTCAAACTTCGTCTTGGTAAGGGGTTTGATAAGAACATCAGTAACCTACTCATCTATAGGAAGGTACTACACCAATACTGCCTTCCTCTGCACCATGTCTCAGATGAAATCCTATGAGAATCCTTTGAAACCTCACTACTTCCATGACTCACATCACTGGCTGCGATATATTTTTCCTCTGCAGTACTGAGTGCTATAGAAGTATGTTTCAACTGCACTCTCTACCTGGTTAGAACTGTATATCTCTGTTGCCTCTATTTATCTCCTAAGACATATCCAACTATGCCACACTGATACACTCTTTGTTGCAACTTAGTCTGCTCAAATCACGAGCTTGCTCAGGGTGCTTACTGCAAAGCATTATATGGCTCTTTTCTTGAGAGTAGGTCCTCCACTCTCTCTACAACTACTCCCCCTGGGATTCTGCAACTACTCCCTCTGGTACATTGTAACTACTCTTTGGGGAACTAGATCCTCCACTCTCTTTTTGCAATTTCTTCCTTTGCAACTGCTTTATCTGGAACTGAGAATGGTTCAATAACTGCTCCCTTTGGAGATGGAGGTGACTCCTCCTTTGTCTCTTCTCCCTCTGACACCGAAGGTAGCTCTTCCTCCTTCTCTAGAGGTAACTCAATCTCTGGTCCTTTTTTGATGTAGTACCGCCTCCCTTTCTGGGAGTGCCTCCACATACATTGGAGCTGCTGCCATATATGTTTCCTCAACATCTCTTGGCTTGACTCATGTATTGAGATTGCTACAATTGATGCAATGTACTATGCTTCTATGGTGCTCAAAGCCACTAAAGTTTGTTTCTTGCTACACCAGGAAACCATGGAAGATCCCAAGTGAAGCAACACCCGAAGGTGCCCTTCCTTTCTATTGCACTCCCTACCCAATCAGAGCCAGTATATCCCTGTAATATCGTGTCAATACTGGAAGTATATCTCAGACCATGTCCAACTATTCTTCGTAGGTATCTCAACACATGCTTTGCAACAATCTCGTGTGTTTGTCTCGACTGACTCATGAACTTGATAAGTGCACTCATTGCCTAGCAAATATCTGGTTTGGTGTTAACTAGATACATCAATGATCCAATTAGTTGTCTATACAGGGTCAGATCAATCTCATTGGAATAAGAAGACGACACATTTAGTTTCTTCATATTCATCATCATTGGTGTAGCCATGGGCTTACAGTTCAACATCCCAAACTTCTTCAATATCTCAACTGTGTACTTCCCTTGACTCAGGAAGATCTCATCATTTCTATGCCACACCTTTAGTCCCAAGAAGTAGTGCATCATACCAAGGTCCTTTATCTCAAACTCAGAGGCCAACACATACTCGCATTCAACAATAAGGCTCTTTGTACCAGTGAGAAATAAATCATCAACGTAGAGGACCAAAAATCAGGGACTCACCATTAACAATATTGTAGTATAGGTTGGGATCAACAAAAATTTTGTTGAAGCCCAAACTCATTAGGTGTCCATCAATCCTCACATACCAAGCTCAAGGTGCTTGCTTGAGTCCATACATGGCCTTCTTCAACCTGTACACATGAGACTCCTTCTCATGTATCACAAAAACATCTGGCTACTTGATGTATACATCTTCTTCAATCTCTCCAATGAAAAAGGTTTTCTTCACATCCATCTGATTTAGTCTCCAACCCATGGATGCAACAAGGGAAATAATCATCTAGATAGAAGTGTATCGAGCAACAAGAGAAAATGTCTCCTCATAATCTATTCCCTCCATCTAAGAGAATCCTCTAGCAACAAATCTCGCTTTGTGCTTCGTGATGCTTCGTGTGCTTTGTGCTTGTGTTTGATCTTGTAGATCCACTTGGAAGTCACCACTGAATTTCCCTCAAATATACGAGCATTGTATACTCACATCTACTTCCAAGGATTCATAATCTGGTGTTGAACTCACATATGCCTTCTTCAATGAAAAACCATTAATATATGTGTCCAAAGGCATAGATATATACGGCGACAACTTCTAGGGGACACCATGTTTAGCAACCAAATCTCATCTTCCCTTAGTCCTCAAAGCTTGTCTGTTATTACTACAACAATGGTTTTCCTTCCAATCTCAATGGTGGCCCCAATCCTAGCTTGGACTATATTCCAGAAAAGAAGACAACATGGGTAGTTCTGCAAATGTCGAGAATACAAACACGAAAGAAGAAGAAGGGATCACAATTCTATGGAAAGAGGTTTGAGAGCTCTCCCTCGGATCGGGCCCTGGTGTGGAATGTCTTCACATTCTACCTTCCTCTCTCCAATTTCTCAGAGATTTCGTAATTCCCAACAAGCCCTACATTATCATCATCGGGATCCAACACTAGCCCACTCTCACCAGATGCCTTGAGGTTGTTAAACCTTCTAGGGCATATTATTTCTCTTGGTCTTCTTGGAAGTGTTACAACATTTAATATACGACCATTAGGGCTGCAGAAACCCTAGTACAAATCTTTTAATAACTCACAAACCAACCGTCAAAAGTTGCTAAAAGTTTGCCCCTATCCTCTACTAGCCTCGACGCACTTTTTGGGTGGATTGTTGGAAAGTTTTGGTAGTTGATTTATTTTCTATAGCAACTTGTTTTCTACAGCCATAAGGCTGATAATGATCTCTGCAGTACATGTTTATGAAAACCTTATCTTGTTGCTAAAGTCTCATGCATTATTACTTGAGTTAAACTAGTCATTGCTAGCTTGTCTCTTGGAATCTTAACTAGACGTTCAACAACTTTATTTGCAGTTCTTATTAATCTTTGTTGCTGATATATATTATTGTTTATTTATGCAACTAGGGACACCAAGATTAACTTTCTTGTCCAACATATTATAGGGCTTGTATCTTTGTTTTTCTTGTGTCTCGAGCAGGTACAATCAATACTTGGTAGGTATTCTATATTGTGGTACATATTCCACCATCCACGAGACTCTTTTCAAGCCCTTATTACCTTTCATCATTGACCTATAGGGGGACTGTTCATATTCTATTCATTTTCGATCTCATTTCCCCTAGGGTCACCCGATATTCCCCCTTTGAGGTGATTGTTTCATATCTAAAGTGATAGGAATACTTATCTAAAGTGACAATGGGTAGGTGTTCTCTTAGTTGTTTCCATATTGTAGTTTGGGCTGGGATTTTCCAAACCTAAAACTTGTGCAATAACATTTTGGTACCATTATCGGGGAGGATTTTGAATCCTCTTTCGAACCCTAATGACACTCTGGCAAGTTATCCCAAAGCCTTTCCCTAGCTTTCCTGGTGACTCCACTTGAAGGACGTTCCCCTTCCACCCTTGATGAGCTCTTCTTGAAGTTCATTTGATGACTCCACCTTCCAAGAACCCACCTTTCCCTGATTACCCTTTCCATCCTTTGATGAGCTTTGATCTCATCTAGCGACTCCATTGAGGTATTACCCTAAGTAATGGAACCATGGTCTCACAGGACTTACCATGTCCATTCCATAAGGTGTACCCTTCTCTTGATGTTTAGAATATCCCCAGATATCCAAATCATTGCTCTACAAAGTGGAGGGCAAATTGCCCTAGATTTAATTGTGATACAACTTTAGAAGTCACCCATGTCGTGAATTATATTAAGTATGCTTCAAGCTTAAATGTGCTACATGAAGATGTGTTGATGAAATTTTTTGTATCTTCATTGGAATCAAGTCAAATGAGTTGGCTTGCACACTCATGTAATCCAAGAAGTATCCCATCTTATACAAATCTCATTAAAGTATTTCTCAGGCATTATCAACCAACTACCCAGAATTTGCAAGATAATTTCCAAGAGCTAAAAGACGTTCTTTGCAGAGAAGGTTTTCCTATATATGAAGATGAAGAAAAGTTTGAAGAAGATCCCATTGAAGTTTCTCGTGTTAAATATCTAGATGAGACATTTGATGAGGTTCTTATATCTTCCCTTCCACTCGATAAAGACATCCAGGCCTCTACTCCTCCTACACATCAAGAAGAGAACGTGATGAGTTGTGACCCTTTTGAAGGTCTTAATGATACTTTATTCCATGAATTTGGAAGTGAATAAATATTACAGGATCCCTTGGATGGGACAGAGCCTTTTGAAAGGAGGCAAACAAAGCACTTTGTATTAAGGATCAATCCCTTTGCAATGAAGGGGCGATGGAGGGGCATAAAAAGAAATAAGATTTTTGACCAATTGAAACATGTTAAGACATCATTATCTTTGCTCCCGCTTGATGAAGGTGAGTTTGTCTAGCCATGCTTTCCTCCTATGCATGAAGTTGAAGAAGCAATTAGTCCAAATGGTGAAGAAATTGAAGATCCAGTTGAAGCTGCCCTAGCCCCTGCTCTTCCCGCACACGAAGATAAAGAGATGGTCATTTTTTGTCCCACTGATGGTCATATGAAAGAAACCTTGGATATGGTTGATGAGCACATAGACACTTTCATACAGGAAGGGAGACACACATGAGATTTTGGTTGTCTCATTTTTGATAGAGACCCCATTTACGACATTGAGGGTAGCTCTCAAGTAAAGGGGGTTGAATTTTCACCTTCAGAGGACTGGCCTTCATATGCATTTGATTCATATGTTTGGTAGCCTGATGATGACATGGTTGAAATCTTTTCTGCCCATTTGAGGATGACATGTCGCAACATTTTCAGGGTGATTTTCAGTCATCCTGTGGGAGTTGTGATGCAGATCCTTTTAGGGATGCATGCTTGTTCTATAAGGAATTTCAACCACCTTCGTCCTCAGATTTAGATGGATACTAGTATGTGGCCTTTCCAGAGCAGTTGAAGACTCATATTATAGAGAAACAATGTTTTCATCTTGGGGACCTTCAAAAGAATTTACGGATGAAGAAGCAACATGTTTTGGATGTGGGAAAAGAGTCCTTCTTAGGACCCGAGGTCCTCCCTTATCTTGTTTCCTCTTCTCTAGGGAATCATAAGGTTTTCTTGGGATCTCTTGTCCTTTCTCATCCTTCAGGGAGCAATGATTTTCTAGGTGAAGATGAAGATGAGTTGTCGTCTACATATGGTAGCCCTCTTCATAGATGGATTGACCAAGCTTGTCGCTACACTTTCAGGTAGGATGATCAGGCTGATGGTTTCTCTTTCCAACATGATTTCCTCCCTCCCATCCATCTCCATGAGTTTCATTTCATGACTGATTATATTTATGCTTATGATTAGTATGTGCTCAACTTATCCTTCTTGTATTGCATGATTAAGCACATGGGGAGATACCTTAATGAAATGATGAACATATGGTTGCATTGGTCGTATGACTTTACTTGACATCACCTATCACCTAATCTTCAGGGCCCCAAGGCCCCAGGTAAGTAGTTAGGTCATTGTTCTTTCTTGAATTTGCATCTTGATTGCTCATGATAGTTTATATGCATTTCATATTTCGTTTTTTCTCTACTTGCATATTGATTTCATGTTTAGTTTAGAAATTAAAAAAAATGCTAAAATTTTCTTTTCTAGATTAGTTTTTATTTTTGGTTTTGATGTATATGGACGAAGGGTGATAGAACCACCCTATATTTTACAATGTTACGTTTCATTGTAGGCACAGGTCCACCAAGAGATGTTGCGGTTCTGATGCACTCTACGACGAGTACATGTCCCAAAGTAGGAGCTAGATGTTATCCCCAACTTCTAGGGATAACTAAGGAGATCATGTATCGAGGACCTCGGGTTGTAGACATGGAGTACTGAGAGATAGCTTGACCAACAATGTCCACTTGCACAGACGAAGACCCACCTCATCACCACAACTCCAAGTTCGTCACGACGGTATCCACCAAATCAGCTGGCCTTCGGAAGACATTTGGTCTTGCTCCATGAGGGACAAGTTAGGTATTATGGCGAGTGTCACTTCAATATTTGAGGCATTTGAGTTTGTTGCATCTATTACTGCTTTTGATTATGTGACATTTGCTTGGACATTATGCTATTTTCCCTGTTTCACTTTGGTGGTTGACATTGAGCCCTAGCAAGTGGGTCACCCTTAGGGATAGGTCTACTACTGGGAGGCCCTTTTGACGAGTCATCGTTCCACTCCTGACCATACTTGTCACTTTCCACACTAAATCCTCTCATCTCCTCACCTTTTGGGATTTTCGAGTATACTAACCCAAGAAGGGGTTGTCCCTCATTTCATGGAAAGAAGGGGTTGAAGGCCCAGAGGTTTGTAGTTGGAAAAAAGACAAAAGCCAATGAATTAACCATCTAGATGCTCAACCAGGGATCTCAAGGAAAATGAAATGTCTCTCATAAGAAACTAATGGGACCCATAAAAGAATAGCTAATAACAAATGCCAACTAAGGTGGAGCATGTGTGGGCACTGTTTTTATTGCTTAGGTAGAAGTCCCACACATGTTTTCAACTTGGGGAAGCATGATGTGACTAGGGTAGAGTCAAGGTGGGTACACTTTTTCATGCTTAGGTAGAAGCCCCACCTTGGCTTCAACCTGGAAACATCCTAAAAGAATAAAAGGCAATAAATGGGCTTGGAAGAAGGTTGCATTGAAAACGAAGGTGCACCACACCCTCTAAAAAGGCACCCATAAGTGAGACACTACAACCCATTGTATGCCTTGAACCCCATGCCAAAAAATCTTCCCCCCATACATGAGACCTCATCCACATGACTTAGAAGGAGTTCCCCTCGAGAAACACCCCTAAACATGAGGAACGATTCACCCAATAGGTCGTTTTGTCAACCCTCCCATTCCTAAACTTGGCAAATTGCATAGGGTCTTTGAGCATTGGTTTATTTTGATGAGGTGGTTTGGATGTACATTCTTAGATGGTTCTTTTATTTATTTGATTTACTCATCATGATGCATTTGACTTGAGATCCTTGGAGTGTGTATCCATTTGTCTTTGTAGGACCTAGCTGGTGGACAATTTTGGAAGAACAAGCCTAGCTTGGGCTTCCATGGGGCTTGAATCCCTCAGGTTGGATGCCAAGGGTGCACACTCCATATGACAATGACATGTCTTTGGAGGCCTAAAGGACACCTTGGAGGACCTTGCCCACCCCTTACATGCCAAATGACTTCCGTAAAAGGGGAAAAACGTCACGTTTTAGGGGCTTGACATCACCTAGGGCTAGGGTTTTGGTGGTGTTTGAGGTCACTTGGCATGTTTGAAGGAGAGAATCCTTGGATCATGGAGGAGAAGGTTTTCTTGAAGACACTTGGCCTTTGGAGGCCTAACACATTCATATCCTACTCGAACGACTTGCAAAGGTGCCAAAACATCACCCTAGAAGGGTGACGTCTTACTTTAGCGTTTACTTTATGTGCAAATTATGATTTAAAAAGTATTATTTTATGTAAAGGGGAAATATAAGGGTTGTTGACCCCCTTATCTTGTGTTTCACCCTAAATTTTTTGGACAAACTATGTTTAGCACATTTTCTATAAATAGAGATCATTTGTATCTCATTTGGATCATAGCTCTCCCATTATGAGAAGACTAGTGGTTGAAATTTGCGCCCTACTTGGGAATTTTGGTATCTCTCTCATATTGAAATGATTTTTGGTGTTATCTCTTGGTGATTGGATGAGGTTAAGTTGTGCACACCTCTTGCAGGCTTCTTTACTTGATTTTGAGTGGTAAATGTTTGGTGAACTAGTGTTTGTAAGTCATTCTTTGACAAGGGTTGCTAGGAGAAATACAAGAGTGTATACCCTTCTAGATTTACCCTTGTTTGATTGGCATACCCTAGGGAGTAAGAGGATTTACACCCCTAGGGATATTGTTTATCTAACTTGTGTTTTAAAGACTCCATTCACCCTATTATAAAGGAACTAATATGATTTTTTGCATTGCAGAAATAAAATTGTTTGCATTGGTAAACATGTTTTAGTGAGGTATCGATCTTGTTTAAGTTGGATTCTTTTGTGGATGCCTTGAGGTTTCTAAACCATCTAGGGCATATTAGTTCTTATGGTATTCTTGGAGTTGTTACAAAATTTAATCTACATCTATTAGGGTTACATAAACCCTAATACAAATCTTTTAATAACTCACAAACCAACCATCAAAAGTTGCTAAAAATTTGCCCCTATCCTCTACTAGTATTAGCGCACTTTTTGGGTGGATTGTTGGAAAGTTGTGGTGGTTGTTTTATTTGTTGTAAAAACATGTTTTCTAGAGCCATAAGTTTGATAATTATCTCTACAGTACTTGTTTATGACAACCTTATCTTGTTGCTAAAGTCTCATGCATTATTACTTGAGTTAAACTAGTTATTGCTAGCTTGTCTCTTGCAATCTTAACTAGAATTTTAGCAACTTTATTTGAAGCTCTTATTACTCTTTGTTGATGATATATATTACTGTTTATTTCTGCAACTAGGGACAACAAGATTAACTTTCTTGTCCAACATATTATTGGGCTTGTATCTTTGTTTTCCTTGTGTCTCGGGCAAGTACAATCGATACTTGTAAGGTCTTCTATACTGTGGTACATCTTCCACCATCTACGAGACTTTTTTCAAGCCCTTCTTACCTTTCATCATTGGCCTATAGGGGGGATCTTCATCATCTCTTCATTTTTCATCTTATTTCCCCTAGGGTCACCCGAGATTCCCCCTTGAGGTGATTGCTTCATCTCTAAAGTGATGAGAATACCTATATAAGGTGACAGTGGGTAGGTTTTCTGTTAGTTGTTGCCATATTGTAGTTTGGGTCGGGATTTTCCCAACCTACAAGTTGTGAAATAACACTCCCAAACTTTAGTTCAAAGAACTCCTTCATTTTCTTGTCATAGTATCGCTTGGTTAAGTATTTCTTTTGAAAATACCTCTTAAACTCCCTCCAAGTAGCCTTCTTCTCATCAATGTGTTGCACTTTCACGAACTGATCCCACCATATTGATGTTTTTCCCTTTAGCTGATAGATGGAAATTCTCCCTTCTAAATGCCCAGAGTAATTATGCAACTGGAAGTACTTCCTCATACCCAACAACTAGGTCTCTACGTCTTCATCCTTCTTGTTCTCACCATAAAAGGTAGGAGGCTTGATCTTATTCATTTATCCCTATAGCTTGTCCACCCCTGTCCTTCTCTTGTGCTTTCTGACAGGAGATGGACTTGAGCTACTATGCGCTTTCTTACATGAATGATTTGGTGAGTGGTGATGATTCCTATCAACATTCTTGGTTCTCTTCTTTTACCATGAGGCATGTGAGTCCTTTACTTGCTTGACTCTATCGCCTTATCCAGTTTATTTTCTATTATGTCCAAGCTTTGCAATAACTTAATATTGAAGCCATCTTGCTGCTCCTTGGCTTTCATAAGCCTCTCATTTTCAACTTTATAGCTTTGGACATCTTTTTGCAGCCCCTTTATGGTTTCTACCAAGTTAATACGCTCCTCCTTTCCTTCTCTATGCTCATTGAATTCTGTACTATTAATACCCATACCAATATACAAACCCCCAAATTCATCATCCTGGTTGTAAGTTCTTTGTGCATATTCCATGCTTTTGACTCTCTACGTTGATTTTGTCCTGATCTAATCATTGTTAATTCTGCAAAATGTGTAGGCAATAAGATTTGTTAGACGAATTCATGCGACAACATCATGAAAACTCTGCACAATTTTGTCAGAATCCTTTCTTCTGATTTCTTGGATGATTTTAACGTCCAAATTCAAGATTTTGGGTGAATAATTGGAATCATCTGTCCAAAATTTCCCATCGATTGCTCCCTTGCGCAATTTTGAGTCTTGCGCAGTAAATCATGGTCATTTAGAATTTACCCGAATACCTTTTTCCCCTTTCTTTCTTCTTTCCGAAGCCCACGCGCGCACTAGTACTCAAGGCATACCAGCTCCACAATGTGCGATGTCAATATTTAACACATACACCACATATCAATATTATGCATGCACCACAAGTTCTGCTCCGCGCAACCCCAAATTTTAGTGCGCACATTCGCGCACCATTGCTTTTTGTGCATTTCTAGCATCGCACCCTGCAACGTCAAAGTTTAATGCACACACTTGTTTTCTCTTATTTCCTGCACGCTACCAGTTCTACACCGCGCAACGCCAAAGTTTAGTTTGCACACCTACGCATTCTTATTTTATGTGCACCATGGTCGTGTTGTAATTCCAAATTCGTCCACTTGCCATTCCAAATTTTTCCTTAAGTAGATACCCAACCCATGCAGGCTGAGTGTTGAAATTGGAGCTCTGATACTAATTTGTAACGTCCCCCGTTACCATCACTTAACAAAAATGCTTTGACACCAAACTGTAACATACCCAACCTCCTAGATGGGCAATGCCATTCCAAAAAAAATCTAGTGCGCAGATTCTACACTATAATGGTCCCTATTACAATCAGTCTTGAAAATCTGTGTGGGAAACTCAAGGTAACGTGCACGATCCCAAGTTGGATCACGCCACACAAATTTTTCCTCTTCTGACACTAGTTATAACAACATAATTAACACATAATACAACTGTGCGCACAATCAAACTGAGCACACAAGTACCACTCTACGTATAACCACTCTGAACACATGATTACTACTGCATGCATATCCACTCTATTTTCCTTGTGCGCTCAGACTGCTTCCCTGTGCACACAATAATTTTAGCCTCTTGCGCGCACAGATTAATTCCCTGCATGCATGATAATTCTAGCCTTGCCTCGAAAACTCATGACCGATATACAAAATTAACTAACATGAACTACTTAATAATTGTCATACTCTACATGCGCGACAATAAATACTGAACAACAACATCATGCTTTACATGTGCAAATGACATTATACATATTGAAAACAATTAATCACATGCAACATCATACAAGAAATAAACCCATATCATACATAGGTAAATAATCACATGGTAAATAGACAAGTACATAAAGGACACTTATCTTTTATAAAGAGTCACCAACTATGTGCATAGCTCAAACATTCTTCACAGCCATAGACTCTGTTGCTCATAAACTTTCAACAAGAAGTCACCCTCGAGCTTGGGCTTAAACTCAACCAGATAAAAATGATTCCTAATGCGAGGATAAGGTTTGATAATCATCATAATTGATCAGTCCAAGGTGCCCAACAGTTGAAACTAGCCTACAGTCTCTCATTCCCCACATGTATGTTCCACCCTAGGCTTGTTCTACCCCAGGAAGTGTGCCCCTTCTCTATTGAACAGTCCCTCGCCTGCCCCACTTCCCTTCCAGGGCTTCAATAACAGGATGAACATGAATCCCCAGAGCCCTGTATCTAATGCCCAACGCACTAGGGGTCAATTCCCAACAAATCTATCACCTGGAGAGAATGCTCATGGGCCTGACAACCCACTTCTTCGACAATAAGAACTCAGGAGATAAGGTAATGGAAATCCTAGTTCATATGGTATGAATGATGAAGAGAAAGAGTGAAGTTATCCCCCCCAAAATACACTAAGGCTCAACAATATATATTGCATGCTCATAATTGGACACTTGTCACCTTCAGAATTAGCTTTGGCCACTTGGTGACTTGTTTCCATCCCTCAAGAACTTAGGATAAATAAATATCCATAATTTTTTTTTTTTTGAGAAATATTAATGAAATACTCCCTTGGACTCAAGCCCCCTTGGCTTAGCCCCTCTTTATAAAATTTTAGCCCCCCTTTTCCCTTTTTGGTGGAGTTTATCCCCCCATATTTTTTCGTCTGATTGGTCTACATGCAACAATGTGATATTATTAATTATTTGAGTGTGATTACACTTTACAATGATAGGGGCACTAGCCTTTTTACATCCCAACTCACCAGACCAATAACCACACAGGCTCTTCGGGCTCACACACACACACACACACACACACACTCTCTCTCTCACACACACACACACATATAACTTGGTCTGATGTGTACTTCAAGGTGATCCTCACACACTTACTTGGGTGAGCGAAAAGCTATGAAATGTGTGCACTCTTGCCTTGATGCACAATCCACGCACACTTACTCAGGTGTGTGCAACACCGTGGAATGTGTGCGCTCTTTCTTTTGTAAACAATCCTTGCACACTACTCAGGTGTGTGCAAAACTGAACCAAAACTTGGTGCCAACGACTTACCAACCTATATGTACCTTTACATTTTCATTTACAATTGGGGTTTGGATTAGGGGTATTACATTGTGCCTCCATGAAATAATTTCACCTAGAAAATCCCTGCAAATACAAACAAATTTGCCCTCCAAGGGTCCACAAGTCACAAGTATCATGCCAAGTAAGCCATATCTAATAAACGAACCACCCAAACATGTGCATCAAATCCCCCCCTTTCAAAATAAACAAATGCTCAAAGACCTTTTACAACTTGCCAAATTTAAGTATGGGAGGGTTGTCATGGTGACCTATTGGGTAGATCATTCCCCAAGTCAAGGAGTGTTTTCCAAGAGGACACTCTCTAATTCATGTAAAGAGTATGAGGTGGATGGTGGTGTGACTTCTGAGCATGGGGTTTCTTGACATACAAGGGCTCATATTGTCTCATTTGTGGGTGCCTCTGTAGAGGGTGCGCTTGCTCTTGAGTTAGCAACTATTTAGGTGCTATTTTTCCAAGACCCCTTTTTAGCCATGTTTCCAATCCTTGATTTCATTTATTTGTGATTTGCTAGTCCCCTTTATAATGTTTCAAGATTTAGCATTTGCAATTTGGGACTGGGGTGGGCGCTGAGTAGGTAGAGCTCAAGTTGGATCGACTTTGATGGTCCTCATTTGTTGTGTTCACTTTCTTTTCAACATTAGGTTCTTATTCTCTTATAGTAGTTGCAATCTACCTCCGGGCCTTTAGCCCCTTCTTCCCATGAAATGAGGTACAAGCCCTTCTTAGGTCAATATGCTCGAAAACCCAAAAGATGAGGAAATGAAAGGGAAAAAGTATGGAAAGTGATAAGTATGTGCGAGAGTGGTATGATGACCCTTCAAGGAGACCACCTAGTAACAATCCTTTACTCGAGGGTTACCACTTACTAGGACAACATGTCAACCACCAAGGTGAAATGAGGCAAAAGTGATATTTTCCAAACAAATATTTTCAAAATCAAGAAAGGACCCTTTGCAACATGTTCAAATGCTTCATTTATTAGAATGACACTTACCACAATATCGAGCTTGTTACCTCATGGAGCAAGACCTGTTGTCCTTCGTGAGCCAAACTGGTGTGGTGGATGCTACTTCCTTTCAATCAAATAGTGATATGTGGTAAGATATGGGCTCTGCCTACTCATCTGCCTCTCGATACTCCATGTCTGCAACCTGAGGGCCTCGAGACATCATCTCCTTAGTTATCCCTGGCATGGGGGTGGGATAACAAGGCATACATTCATATCAAATAGTGGGAATAAATTTTGGAGTCAAGTGAAAAATAGTGGACATAAATTTCTGAATGAAGTTGTGGCAGGGCCACTTCATAATGTGTGCATGTGGCACACGAAGGATTAGGCATGTAGGAAAGATGGTTCACCCAACTTCCTCCTATCCTTTTGGGATCCAGGAGGTTACAAGTTGAAGACCAAAGCATGTCATGCCAATTATAAATGTCCAATGACATGGAGGTTCTCAATCTTGATGAAGGTACAACCCAATAACGAGCATGATGCTCTATTATTCTAGGGTATGCTAGTAAACTAGTCCCACCTTGGAGACTTGGTGGGGATACTCAATGTCCAATTTTTTTTAAATGTGCCACACTACAAATAGTGTAATAATGTATTTATTATTATTATTATTATTTTGAAGGGGGGTTTGGAGGTGTGGGTTGTTGGTGTATTAGGATATCATTTTTTATTATGTAATTATTTCCGTGCAAGTGATTGCATGTGTGATTTTATGGGTATAAGATTGTTTGAGTACATTATAGGGAACATGTGAGAAAGTCCAAAGGGTTGAGAAAGTTGTTTTATGACCATGTGTTTATGCATTGTCATTCACTTATTGATGAAAAGAATAAAGATCATTGCTTCCTAAAGTTTCAAGGTACTTATGAAAAATATATGTAAAGCTTCAATCAAGTTTATTCTAAATGGGAGAGTGGTTAACAATGGTTTCAATGACCTCTAACCACATAGTTTCCATCATGTTTTCATAGCCACCTATATGGCTAAAAGAGAAGTCACTTTTGATTGGGGAAGAAAAAGAAGAAAAATAACAAGGGGTTGTGCAAGAGATGGAATTAGTGTAATTGTTGGTACAATTGCAAAGGAGGTGCAAGTACTATGACAAAGATTTGAGGAGTTGGAGGTTGTGTAACGTGGAGGAGAGTGATGATGAGTGAGAAGAAGTAGTATGATTAAAACAAGTGGAACAAGCTACGAATGAGAGAATCATCCATGCATTAACAAAATTGGGGAGAAAGCCAAATATGATTGTTTCCACTTTCGAGTCTAAATCCAAAGGAGTTGGTTGATTGGATTATGAAGTTGGATGAGTATTTTAAATTTGAGCCAATGGAAGAGTTTGGATGTGTTAAATTTACATGCACCAAGCTAAGATGACACAAATCACTTTGGTGGGATCATTTATGGAAGGAGAGAACAAGGAAGGGAAAAGAGAAGGTAATGACTTGGAACAAGATCACTTCTAGGGTTAGAGGGGAGTTTCCCCCCTCTTATTACTATCAAATATTGTTTGAGAAGCTAAAAATCCTTGAACAAAGAGATTTTAGTGTGAAGAATCTACATTAAGGTATGCAAGATGACAATTCAAGTTGGTAATGATGGAGATGAGGACAAGGTTAAATGGTATGTGAATGGGTTAAAGATTACCATTCAACATGAGTACTTGAGATTCCACACATGCACTCAGTGGAGGAGCTCATCAACTAAACTTAATAATGGAAGATAAGTTGTCAAGGAGTTTTCAAGGAGAAAATCTCAAAGGAAGAGGTGTTGTAGATATTGAAAAAAAGGCATTATCAGTGGAAGTGAAACAACATTAAGAGGAAAACAAGAACAAGGACAAACCAATGCTTGTGAAGGGAGACAAATAATATAATAGTACCCTTGTAAAGGAAGAGAATTTGGAGGTGAGATCATGGCTATTGAATACCCTATTCTATAGGTAAGTGATTCTAATGTGGAAACTTTGGACATCGGGCAATTGCAAAAAACTAGGGAATGCAGAAACACATTAAGGGCAAAGAAAATGCAACTTAGGAAAAAGAAGTAATGTAGGCTCAATTGATAACCCCTATAAACTAGGTCCAAGGTAAAAAATTAATGCTAAGGAAAGCATTTTTTAAGCTTGAAACGAAACAAGGGGGTTAGTGGCAAATAAAATGTATTTTTAGAACAAAATGCAAGGTTGGGGTGAAATGTTGCACGCTCATTATTGATGGGGGAAGCATTGACAATTTAGTGTCCATTGAGATGGTAAAGAAGTTAAATTTAAATTTCTTTGACCACCCTTGTTTGCACAATGTATCTTCATTGTAGAAGGTCTCCAAGCCACTTTGAATGAGCAATGTAAGGTAAACTTTCACATTGGAGATTACAATGATGAAGTGGTATGTGATGTAATGCCCATGGATGCTTGCCATGTATTGCTAATACTCCTTGGAAATATTACAAAGGAGCCATAAATGATGGAAGAATGAGTACATTTTCATTCTCTAAATATGGGAAATGATTTAATTTGATACCCATGAAAGAAGAGGAATGAGAGAGCAACATACCCTTGTTGATTTCAACCAATGAATTTTTGCAAGATGTAAAAAAAAATGCAATATGGTATGTGCAGTGTCACTTTTCACTACCGAGGCTTTCAAACCTCTCGCTAACCAATCTGTACATGGACTTTTACATAAAACATACAGAATTGTATAATCACATGCGTTACAACAAAGAGATACATTTTAATTCTCAGAATAAACATATAGTTACTGTTATAATTAGACAATCCATAGCTTTCAACAGTAATTCATTTACACAGCGGAAAACATGATAACAGATCCAATACAGTCATGATAAAATGTGGTAA
>ML803270.1:0-12389 GCA_009831015.1 Picea engelmannii
ATAGGAACATTAAGTTGTTTCAAAAGATCAATCATCAACCACTTTTGAAACATTGACCCAAAAGAAAGGAGAGGCCCGTTTGGCCTCTCTTGAGATAACACCCCAAGTTCTTAAGGTAAAGGGCCATCATGCCCCTTCAAACTGTTACCCTAAACAAGGGAAAATTCCCATCAAATTGATTCAAAGAAGCACATTGTAATGAATGAACAAGATCATTGTGCCTCATTCAAAGATGGTCCATCAATAGTCTTTTAAAGATGAGCCTAATTTTGAGGACAAAGACATATCAAGTCGATTTCAAAGTTATGACCCTAAAAAAAAATAGGAAGGACATCCGACTTGATTGAAAGATGGCCTATTGGCCACTTTTCAAAGATAAGCTCAACTTCAAAGGAGAAATACATCAAACCCCTTTTCAAAATAGGTCCATTCAATCACATTAAAAAATATTCCCAACTTCAAAAGGAAGGGTTATGGGCCTCTTTTGAAGATACACAATTGAAGGAAAGGACAAGGCCATCAAGGTTATTTAAAGATGCACGTTCTACAAAAGATACACCTTGATGGCCCATTGAATCTTGTTCGAGGATGGCTCAAATAATTTTCAAAGGTAGTGATCCATGTGGACATTGGTGGCCACCACCTATTCCATTGGCTCAAAATATGATTTCCATATTGGTAGTTTTTATACGGTTTTTCAGGTCCTGAACTTCTCGAGACTTTTTTTAGGCCCTAAACGACATTTTTTTGGCCCGGAAGCACCCAATACTGATCCAGGTGGATATTGGTGGCCACCCACCTATTCCAACTGACTCAAAACAATCTTCTTATAATTTACTATTTTTAGCAGTTTTGGTTTCTAAACTTCTGGGGCCATTTTGAGGGCCTAAATGAAGCTTTTTCGGGATAGAGCACCATAATGATGGCCTATGGATTTGATTGAGCCCGGAAAATGAATCTCCTTGACAATACATTACCAATGATCTATCGTTCTCCCCAAATGGATATTGTATGCCAAAGTTACGCCCTTGGGAAGTTGATACACCAAACTACACAAAACGGGGTCCATAAAACTGTTGGATTTTCATCTTCCAGGGTTAGGGTTTTGGATTTTCTTTATGTTAAAAAGGCCTTTAGAGCCTCATTGTAATAATATTCTTGTGAATGTGAGTATCCATCATATCTCTTCTCAGAGATAAGTTGCCACCATTCTAGCGAGTCTTTCACTCTGTATTTCTATAGTTTTGTGCATTTCTCTCATTAATAGAAATTGTGTATTACTGTATCTCTGTCTTTATGGTTACATATTTTATATATTTATGATATATTATTGGATATCTGAGATATCTCTGTACATTTATTTATTAGATCTCTGCTCTCATTTCATGCCGAAAATAATCTGGATCAATGGTATTAGAGTAGGCTGCTCATGATAATTTTTCAGTGCATGCCCCCGATGAGGTCTGAGTATAGAAAGTTGGGTCTCGATCTTGTCTCTCTTGAGGAAAATCAATCTCTCACACCCAAGAAAGCCTCCATGGTGGAAGAAAAGAAAAACAACAGTGAAGACAATTCTATTAATATGTTGCTTGAGCAAGCTCTCACACGAGAGAGGGACAAAATGATGGAGATTTTTTTCCACATCCTTCAAAGCTTGTCGATAACAACCGATGCGTCTTCATCAAGTGGCCATTTTGGAAGCACCTCTCATTTCAAGCTACAAGTCAATTTAAATATTCCCATATTTGAAGGAAAGATAGATGCAAATGCCCTAGAAAAATGGTTAAATTTGCTAGACGATTATTTCTCTATTCACAATTTCTCCAACAGGGAAAATATCACCTTCACACTCCTTAAGGGTATCCCCCATATGAAACATTGGTGGGAAAAATATTGGGAGAAAATTTTGTTGGATTATTGAGAGGGGGGGTGAATCAGTAATAGAGAAATTTAATCCTTTTTGACCACATAATCCAAGTGTTATATCAATGAAGCATTATCATCCAATGACTGTAGAGTAAATAAGCAATGAACAAATTAACAAAAATACACATACACAGTACACCAGTGTTTTACGTGGAAACCCAAATCGAGAGAAAACCATAGAATGATTTTTCTTATATGTATTGAAGAATTACATTCTGAATTGGAAGCACCAACTTCCTTTGTTTTCCAGCTACAACTGGAAGGAGGCTCCAACCCCCTAGTTTCTCAGGCTACAACCTGAGGGAATCTCCAACTTCCCAATTCTCTGGCTACAACCAGAAGGAGGCTACAACCCCCTATGTTCTCCGGCTACAACCGAAAGGTGGCTACAACCACCTGTCCTTGCCCCATCCTGCCACCCTGAAATAGAAGTAGAATGATGGAACCACTGTCAACCTACCACTGTGAGATATACCGTTGTAAACCTGTACCAATAAATTTGAACCATGCATCAACCTGTACCTCAACCTGTAATCAACTTGTACCATAAACAAGTGCATCAACCATGCACCAACCTGTACCAAATAACCTATAATCAACCTGTACCATAAACAATTGCATCCAACCATGTACCAAGTATGTATCAATCATGTGTCAACTACTCATCAACTATGACTCATCAATAGGTACCAACATCATCAACTATACACCTCATGTATGTGCCAACTCATCAACTACTTGTCTCAACCATGTACTCAACATGTACCTCAACCAAAATCCCTCATCAATTTAATCATCCAAATATGATTTGTAGCTCTATAATAAACCTGGTGTATATGATCACATTCCTTCAAACCTTCCTTAACTTCGACAACAAGAGACTAGCATTTTCATCAATTTTTTCTTTAGCCTCACATGCCTAGTTTTGGATTAGTCAACAACGCTAACTTGAAGTAATCATAACTTTGTACCTATAATGTATAAATATATGAAAATGATGCACAATGTTATTTAGTGTGTTTTATGCAATTCCTCCAGGTTTCACTACTTGGAACCTCTCAGAAAATGAGTTATAGCAAAAATGGCATACCTTGTTGAATTATGGCTTATTCTAGAGAGCGACCTTGTAGAGCGTGCCCCGCACAGAATATTTTTTGAATTTATCTGAAACTATTACAAAGAATACTAAAGACTATACCCTAACCAACACATTTTTTTTCACTGGATTTGGATCTCTTATGAAGAAGTTATGACGTTTTTACCCGAAACACCTGTTTTTGACTAGTTTCAGGACTAGCCACAAACCCTATTTTCCACGGAGTGTAACTCCAAAAATAAAATGAACCACAAGCTGAATTTCTTAACATAGATACTTTGATATGTTTTCTCAATGGAATAGAAATTTCATGGTCTGAATCATTATATAAAAAAGTTATAGCGAAAATGGTGAGATGACATGTAAATAACATACCTTAGAAAGCACCATCAAAATAATTTATCCTTCCTTGCATTTCGGCCTTCTTTTCTTCACCTTCCCTCATAATTTTGGCTTAGATATCCTTTTTTACCTCAGAAACCTATATATATTCAATATTCTCAAGTGTTATTAAAATTTGAGAGCCTTTCCTCTTATTTATACTCTCCAAGTAGTTTCCTTAAAAACATCTTCTAGGTCACTTGGCCCCACTTTCCTTATTTTAGGGTTAACCCACTTCTAATTTCTCCATTAAATTTATTATTGAAATAATTTATTTTGTATTCACTTTGAATTATAATACACTCATTAATTCACTTTATTATTTACCTTTTAAAATCTCTTAAACCACTTTGACTACTTTTACCTTTTGGGGCATCTAGATGACATATGAGGGTCCTCCAACTTCGTAGGGCCATAACTCTCAAACCGTGAGGAGTTATGTGACGTTCCACATACCAACAGAAATGGAATGACATGTACTATCCATATAGAATAGTATTATATGAAAATATATCATAACTCATACCGTTAATCATCAAACAAACTTGGGTCCATTACCCAAACCCGGGGTCTCCAACTTCTCATGGCCATAACTCTCTAACTGTGAGGAGTTATGTGACATTCCACATACCACCAGAAATGGAATGACAAGCACTATCCATATCAGATATTTTACCTAAAAAATTCATTGTCCTTCATCTCATTATTCCACAATTAAGCATGGGTTCTTTTACTCTTCAAAGCGTCTTCCTGTGAGGGATTTCACCATAAGGGGACCACTTTGGAGTTCATCCATATTTAATTCTTATCAACCATGACAATATAATAATGAGTCATGTTTACATCGAACAATATTGGGTACATTACCCAAACCTTTGTGTTGTGGGGCTTTCTTCAAGGGTTGACATCAATGACAACCAACCTTAATCAACAAATTTCCACAGAGGAGTCTGGAATATATGGGGCCGAGCCCACTTGGGATTTTTTTGTGGATGCAGTCAAGGAACAATATTACCTTGTTGGTAACTATGAAAACCCGTAGATGAGATGGACCACCCTGCGTCAAGAGAGGGGCCAAGCAGTGTCAGAGTTCACCAATACCTTCCATACATTTCACACCAAGTTGGGCATCAAATATTATGAGTGGAAGTTGGTTTTGAATTATCGTGGGGATCTACACAGATACATCTAAACTGAAATGGATTGTCTGGACATCTCATCACTAGGTGTTGCTTATCGATATGTTGTTAAAATTGAGAAGAAATTTAAGCACTAGAACAAGAGAGAGTTCGGGTCTACAAATCCGCAACAAACGAAGAATGATAAATATGGCTCTAACAACAAGCCTTCATAAAACCAATCCAAGCCACATGAAAAGAAGGGTAACATGAAGACGAAGAAAGACACTGGAAAGTGGTGCGATTTCCACAAAATCCCCTAGCACAACACTGATGAATGTCACTCAAAACAATAATTTGTGGCCGAAATCAAACACAAGGATCCAAACCAAGATTCAAAATATGATGCAAAAAATAATGGGAAAATACAGATCATCGATGGATACCCCACTGCTACTGTCATGACCGCAACAATTCAATCAGAAGAACCAACATATCCTGAAGCAGGGGAGTGCCTCTTCCATTTACAGATGTGGGTGAAGAGGACCTCGTTGCATTTCATTGTTGATAGCATAAGAAAAAATAAATTCATCTCAACAGAGGTCATTAAACAACTGGGATTGTCGACAACACCACACATGCATCCATACAACATCGAGTGGCTTCGTCGGGGATGAGATCTTTGTGTCAACCAACTGTTTCTCCTATCCTATGGCATCCAACCCTTCAACGATGAGGTATTGTGTGATGTTTCCCCTTTGGATGTCTATGATGTTCTTTTGGTCCAACCATATATGTGGAAACGTTATGTTGTTTATGAGTCTCAGCCCCATAGTGTCATTGTTACTATGGGGGGTCATTTCTGCAGAATACTAGAGGTAGTTCTGATTATTGTTCCACCAAAAACATGTCACAAGGTAATCTCTCATACTGAAAAATTCAACCTCTTAATAATCTGTTCAAAAGGTGAATAGAAGGACATTGAAACCACTGCATCCTTGGTCCAAGACCTTTCTTTCCACCAAAATCATATTGCAGAAGAGAAAGAAGATATTGTTTCTTCACCTACAACGATACCTACACACTGCCCAGTCAAGCCAAGATACAACATTTTGGTTGAACAGATTCAACCCCACCAACAAAATATTTTTGATAGTCTTCAACAAGCAAAGAAGCACAAATTATCCAGCAAGCCAAGCAACTCACCAAGATTCTTATTCAACAAACACTTTTCCCTCTCCCCTATGAACTCAATGCAATGGAGACCATTGATTCCTAAGAAAATATGATTGATATAGGTGGATATTGGTGGCCACCCACCTATTCCAACTAGCTCAAAATTGTTTTCTCACAATTTACTATTTTTAGCAGTTTTTTCAGTTCCTAAACTTCTGGGGCCATTTTGAGGGCCTAAATGAAGTTTTTTCAGGATCGAGCAACTCATTGATGGCCAAAGTCTCTGATTTATCCCCCAAAATTAATCTCCTCGATTATACCTTTTCAATGAGCTACCCAGTGCCCCAAACGGAGATCATATGCCAAAGTTACACCCCCAAGAAATTGATACACCAAACTACCCAAAACGAGTTTACAAAACTTTTGGATTTTCATATTCCAAGGTTAGGGTTTTGGATTTTATTTATGTTAAAAATGCCTCTGGAGCCCCATTGTAATCATCTTCTTGTGAATGTGAGTATCTATCACATCTCTTCTCATAGATAAGTTGCCACCATTCTAGCGATTCTTTCACTCTGTATTTCTACAATTTTGTATGTTTCGCTCATTAATAGAAATTGTGTATTAGTGTATCTTTGTGCTTATGGTTTCATATATGATATATTTTTGTTATATTATTGGATATCTAAGATATATTTGTACATTTATTTATTATATCTCCACTCTCATTTCATGCTGAAAAATAATCTGGATCAGTGGTATCAGAGCAGGACGCTCTTGATCGTTTTTTAGTGCATGTCCTCGACGAGGTCCGAGTATAGAAAGTTGGGTCTCAAGCTTGTCTTTATTGAGGAAAATTGTTCACGCACGCCAAATAAACCCTCCATGGTGGAAGAAAATAAAAATGACAGAGAAGGTGATTCTATTAATTTGTTGCTTGAGCAAGCTCTCACACGACAGAGGAACAAAATGATGGAGAATTTTTTCCACATCATTCAACACCTATCGATAAAAACTGACACGTCTTCATCAAGTGGTCACTTTGGAAGCACCTCTCCTTTCAAGGTAAAAGTCAATTTTGATATTCCAGTATTTGAAAGACAGATAGATTCAGATGCTCTAGAAAAATGGTTAAATTTGCTAGAAGGTTATTTCTCTATTCACAATTTCTCCGACAGGGAAAATATCACCTTCACACTCCTTAAGAATCTACCCCATGTCAAACATTGGTGAGAAACTTACTGGAAGCAAATTTCCATAGAGGAGTCTGGAATACATAGGGTTGAGCCCAATTGGGATTTTTTCGTGGATGTGGTTAAGGAACAATATTACCATGTTGGTAACTATGACGCCTAGTACATGAGATGGACCACGTTGCATCAAGAGAGGGGCCAAGCAATTCCGAAATTCACCAATACCTTCCATACCTTATACACCAAGATGGGTATCAAAGATTCTAAGAAAAATTTGGTTCTAAAATATCTCGTGGCTCTACATAGATACATACAAACTAAAATGGATTTCCTGGACATCTCATCACTGGGTGTTGCTTATCGATATGCAGTTAAAATCGAGTAGAAATTTAAGAACCAGAACAAGAGAGAGTTTGGGTCATCAAATCCACAACAACTGAAGAATGGTGAAGACAACCCTAACAACCAACCTTTATAAAACCAATCCAAGCCACATGAAAATAAGGGTAGAAGGAAGACGAAGAAGGACACTTGAAAGTGGTGTGATTTCCACAAAATCCCTTGGCACAATATTGGTGAATGTCGCTAAAAACAATCATTGGTGGCTGAGATCAAAGACAAGGAGTCGAACCCTGATTTGGAATATGATGTAGAAAATAATGGGAAAATAAAGGTCATAGACGCATACCCCACTACCATTGTCACAATCACAACAATTCAACCAGAAGAACCAACAGATCCTGAAGAGGGGGAGCACCTCTTCCATTCATAGATGTTGGTGAAGGGGACCTCGTTACATTTCATTGTTTATAGTTGAAGCTAGACGAACCTCATATTAGCATAGGTCATTAAATAGTTGGGATTGTCAACAACACCACACCCACAAATATACAACATCGGGTGGCTTCGCTAGGGATGAGATCTCTGTGTCAACCAACAATGTCTCATGTCCTATGGAATCCAACCTTTCAAGGATGAGGTATTGTGTGATGTTTCCCCTTTGGATGTCTGTGATGTTATTTTGGGCCAAAAATATATGTGGAAATGTCATGATGTTTATGAGTCTCGACCCCGTAGTGTCATTGTTACTCTCAGAGGTAATCTCTACAGAATACCAGAGGTAGTTTCGATTATTGTTCCACCAAAACAGTGTTGCAAGTAAATCTCTCATACTACAAAATCAGCCTCTTCATAATCTGCTCAAAAGGTGAACAGAAGGACACTGCAACCACTGCAGCCTTGGCCCAAGACCTTTCTTTCCAATAGAAGTAGATTGCAGTTGAGAAAGAAGATATTGTTTCTTCACCTAAAATGGTATCTACACACTCCCCATTCAAGCTAAGATACAACAAGCTGGTTGAACATATTCAACCCCACCAACAACAGATTCGTGATAGTCTTCAACAAACAAAGAAGCAAAACTTCTCCAACAAGGAAAGCAATTCACCAAGATTCAGATTCAACAAATTCTTTCCCATATTCCCTGAGAACTCAATGCAATGGATACCATTGCTACCTATGGAGGGAGGATTGATCCAGGTGGATATCGGTGGCCACCTACCTATTCCAACTGGCTCAAAACAATCTTTTGGCATTTTACTATTTTTAGCATTTTTTCGGTTCCTAAACTTTTGGGGCCATTTTGAGGACCTAAATGATTTTTTTTTTGGATCGAGCACATTAAATATGGAAAAAGACTCTAATTTATCCTCCAAAATGAATCTCCTCGACGATACCTTTCCAACAAGTTATCATGTGCCCCAAACGAAGATCGTATTCCAAAGTTACACCCCTGAAAAGTTGATACACCAAACTACCTAAGATGGGCTCCACAAAACTTTCGGCTTTTCATATTCCGGGGTTAGGGTTTTGGATTTTATTTATGTTAAAAAGGCCTTTAGAGCCTCATTGTAATCATCTTCTTGTGAATGTGAGTATTTGTCACATCTATTCTCACGGATAAGCTGCCACCATTCTAGTGAGTCTTTCACTCTGTATTTCTACAGTTTTGTACATTTCGCTCATTAATAGAAATTGTGTATTATTGTATCTCTGTGTTTATGGTTGCATATCTAATTTATTTCCATTATATTATTGGATATATGAGATATCTTTGTACATTTATTTATTATATCTTTGCTCTCATTTTGTGCCGAAAATAATCTGGATCAAGTACATAGCTAAAGGCATGTACTGAGTTTTTCAAAATGTTTATTCCTCAGCTAGACCTTTCTGACGGGATATTAAGCACCCCAAACGTATATAATATGAAAAAGTAATTCCGCCAGGAAGTTGACATATAAACTAACCAAATCAGAGCCCACAAACCTTTTAGTGTTAAGGTTTTGGATGTTTAGGGTTTTCTCATTAATGTTTTATGTTAAAAGGACTTTTCGACCTCATTATAATCCTCTTCTTCTGAATGCGTGTAGATGTCACATCTCTTCTCAGAGATAAGATATCCCCATTCTAGCGAGTTCATTTCACTCTATATTTTTATAGTCCCTGCATATTTCATTCATTAATAGAAATTGAGTATTATGGTATCTCTATGTTTATGTCATATTTATGTGTTTTATCTTGTCCCCCTGTAAATATGGATCAGTGGTATCAAAGTGGTTTTCTCTTTATATGTTTCTTTGTGCATGTTCCCATCAAGGTCATGGTATAATGAGTTGGGATTTGAACTACTTGAGATTCTAAAGGACCATCCTCATCGACCCTGACAACCTCCCATGGTGGAAAAAGAGAGACATGAGGGAGCAGGAGATCCTATTTAGTTGTTGCTTGAGGAATCTCTCACACGACAAAGAGACGATATGATGGAAAAATTTTCCCAAATATTTCGATGACTAGAACAACAGTAGACGTGTCTTTGCCAAGCGACCACTTTAGAGGCGCCACCCCTTTCAAGGTACAAGTTAATTTTGATATTTCCATATTTGAAGGTCAAATAGTTGTGGATGCTCTAGAAAAATGGTTAAATATTCTAGAAGGATATTTGTTTTTCCACAATTTCTTCGATATGGAAAATAGCACCTTTGTGCTCCTTAAGGTTGTCACCCATGTCAAAAATTGGTGGGAGACTTATAGTGAGAAAAATTCCACAGAGGAGTCTAGAATGTTTGAGGCTAAACCCACTTGGGAATCTTTTATTGATATCGTTAAGGAATAATATTTCCCTGTTGGAAACTATGACGACCGGTACACGAGATAGACCACATTGCGTCAAGAGAGGGACCAAAAAATGTTAGAGTTCATGAATACCTTCCATACCTTGCGCACCAAGCTGGGTATCAAAGACTCTGAGTGACATATAGTTCTAAAATACCATGAGTGTCTACATAGGTACATCTAAACAAAAATGGAGTTTCTAGACATCTCGTCACTAGGAGTCGCTTATCGATATGTTGTCAAAATTGCACAAAAAATTAAGCAGAGGAATAAGAGGGAGTTCGTATCTGTGAATGTATAATAATGGAAGAAGGGAAAATGAATCTTTAGCCTATATAAAAAAAGACAAATAAAATATGGACAACCAACCTAAGCCGCAAGCAAAGAAGGGTAATGGGAAGATGAGAAAAGGCACTAGGAAGAGGTGAGAGTTACAAAAAATCCCTTGGCACAACATTGATGAATGTTGCTTGAAGCAGTCATTAGTGGTCGAGCTGAAAGCCTCAAAGTCAAATCCATGCTCCGAATTTGATTCAAAGCTATATAAGGGGAAGAAAATCATTGATGCAAAAACTTTTACCATGGTCGCTACCACCAAGGTCCAGTGAAATGAACCAGAAGAGTCGGAGGAAGGTGAGCACCTTTTTCACTCACATATGTGGGTTAAGGGAGTTGCATTTCATTGTTGATAGAGGAAGCCAAAATAACTTAATCTCAGTAGATATCTTCAAGTGTTTGTATTTGTCAACAACACCACATTTGTAACCATACAACATCAGGTGGCTCAGCTAAGGATGAGATCTCCACGTCAGCCAACATTGTCACATGTCCTATGGCATCAAGACCTTCAAGGATGAGGTACTGTGTGATGTTTCCCCACTTTAATTTTGTGATGTTATTTTAGGCCAATCATATATGTGGAAACATCATGTTGTATATGAATCTAGACCTCATAGTGTCATTGTTACTTTGGGCATACAACTGTACATGATACAAGAGATAGCTACACCTACCGCAATTTCTTTGGTCTCAACTAAGCAATGCAGAAAGGTCATCTCTCAGACAAGGAAATTTGTCCTCTTCATGATTCAATCTCAAGGTAAATGGAAGGTAGCGACCACATCCATGGCATTTGCGTAGGGATTCTCAATGCAACATAATCAAGTGGACAAAGTTGTGGAATAATACTGAGACATCTTCACCTTACCTACTGGGGTACCTTTGGATTATTGGGTCAAGCATTCAATTGATCTAACCCATGGTGCACCTTTACCTAATGGGTTGATATATCGACACTTTCTCCTGGAAAATAAGGAAATCAAGCATTAGATTCAAGAGCTACTCCGAAAAGGGTACATTCAACCAACCTCCTCACCCTGCAAAATCCTAATCATGCCCATGCAAAAGAAAGATGGGACCTAGTGAATCTATATTGATTACATAGCTTTGAACAAAATCACAATCAGAAACTGGTACCCAATTCCACAAATTTATGAACTTCTGGACCAAATCAAGGGAGTCAAGTACTTTAGTAAGATTGATTTTAAGTCCAGCTACCACCAAATCTCAATAGAATCGACTGATGCATGGAAGATTACTTTCAAGTCTAAAGAAGGTCTTTTTGAGTGGTTGGTCATGCCCTTTGGCATGAAAAATTCCCCATCAAATTTCATGAGGTTGATGAACGAAATCTTGCAGCCTTTCACCAATTCCTCTGTGGTTGTATATATGGATGACATCCTAATATTTAGCAAGAGTTGGGTAGAACATGTGCAACACATTCAACAAGTCCTACACACCTTGCGACAACACAAGCTATATGATAACTTGGAGAAATGATCCTTCAGCATGAACAAGGACCAATACGGTATTAGATACATTGTATATGAGCATGTTTTTCATGTAGATCTAGCCAAGATCCAAGTCATTCGTGACTGGTGAGCCCCGACAACACTAACTAAGCTTCAGAGCTTCTTGGGCCTTACCAACTTCTATCGCAAATTCGTGTTTTGGTTTCATAGTATTGCATGGACCTTCAACTAGGTGACCAAGGGTGGTTGCAAAGCCCAATTTGTGTGGGCTATGTCACAACAAAAATCATCTGATGATATGAAACATCATCTATGCTCAGCCTCAATGATCGCCTTACCCAATCTACAACAACCTTTTGAGATTGAGACAAATGCTTCAGACTATGTTGTTGGTTCTGTTCTCACTCAACACATTCATCTAGTGGCCTATCATAGTGATACACTCTCATATGTCATCTGTAAGTACCTCATATATGAAAACATTATATTCTAGAGAAGGAGACAATCATCCATA